>JAGTTD010000009.1:17462996-17490411 GCA_018398585.1 Simmondsia chinensis | reverse complement strand
AAATAGGTGATAAATGTTCAAATCTTGGATTACTTAATTGATAATTTCCCTAAGATATTTTTATAGAACGTACTTGTTGGAGAGAGAGAGGAGATTGGTGTCGAAGAATTTCTAGGGACTGCTTCCACTTTGGATCTCTGTGTTTGCAATTGCTCCTTCTTCCCCATGCTGCGTTTTGTAATCTTGGTAAATTGAAACGCAGCGTTTGTAATGTTGTTTGGTTTTTGTACTGAGCTTTTTTTGGTAGAACAGTGGATGGTATGGAAGATGAAAGGAATATTTATAGCGAAGCCGTCAGTCCTGGGACTGACGCCGTTAGTTATAATTTTGGGATAACTATTAGGCTGCATTTGATTCAGTTTTTGAACAATTTAAAATTATAAAAAAAAGATCTAATTAACTGTAAGGTTTGTATTTGATTAAGAAAAAATATTTTTTTTACATTTTTTTTTTACGGCTTAAATAGAAAGATAAAAAATTATTTTTATAACTAAACTGAAAAAATATATACAACTATATCTTTTTTGCATCTTATTTTAAAAAAAATATTTTAAAAGGACTATATTAACATTAAATTTTTTATCACAATGACTTACCTTTTACTTGTTATTGTTACTACCCCACCTACCACCACCTTTTTTTACTCCCATAAGTCCCTATATTCACTACTCTCCATAGAAGTGGCTAGTGGGCCGGGTCGGCCGGGAACCCGCCCTATTCTGGGCCCGTTTGGGTTTTCTTTTATTATTATATATGGATATATATTAATTTTACCTACTAAAATTATAAAAAAAATTATAGAATAACATGGTAATAGTGACCTTTATATGTTAGAGGTATGGGATTTAAAATCCCATTAGTATCAATTTTGTATCAAATTTTTTGTCATTTTTTTTGTAAAGTATGTTAAATTATTTTTATATCCAAAAAAAATTACAAAAAAAAAAAAAAAAAAAAATAGCTTCACATGGTAATAAGGGTATTTTGCATGCTAGAGGGGGTGGGGTTCAAATCCCGTTAGTATCATTTTTTGTAAAATTTTTCAAGATAAAAAAAAAAAAAAAATGGGAGGAAAGACCTGAGCTAACCCCGGCCGGGCTGAGCCCCCAGGGCCGGACCCAGGCCCAGCCAGTCTCGGGCCCAGTCCCCCCCATCGGGCCTAGCCAGCCCGGCCCGTGGCCACCTCTAACTCTCCATTATAGTGGACTGATGTGCCCTTATATTTATTCTTTTTTCCCGCAATATATTTGGCTTTTATATGTGTGTTTTGTTGTAATTTAGGTACATTTTGACTTAGAGTGCAACAGACCAAACAAAGTTGAAAAAGTGCAGAATCAAACGTAATCGAGGCATAATTGAAGACTACTTTGAAAATCCCGACCACATGTGGAAAAGAATAACCAATCGGGTTGTAATTCGGTAACCCAAATAGGTTTCGTGGATAGTTAATACATATATTTTATAATATTATGTATTTTATTATATATATATATATACACCGAGAAAAAGGGGAGCTTGCATCGATCGGGCCGGCTTCTGCGCTGCCTATATATAAAGAGAACGAAACCTAATTTGACATCTTTTGCCAGGCCTCCTCTCCTTCCAAAGCCGCTACGATATCCAACGGGTTCTCAAACTCCGAAGTGCAGGTGGTCGGAATGCCGGAAGGATCAAAGCAAGGATCAACGTCAACGTTAATTGAGGGAGCTTTCAATTCCTAGTTGTTAATTCATTATTTTCTCTTTTTTTTAGATGTTAATGATGTATAAAACTCCCATGGAGGAGTAGACTCTTTTAATTTAGGGATGAAGGGCGGATAACCACTCGTATCCCCAAATTTATATTATACTTTTGACGATTGGTTTAGTTTATGTTATATTCGTACTTCTATGGGGAGTTCTTCATGATTGTTGGATATTTTTGTAGTGTGCTTGTAAGCCATGACCAGATTTTCAACTTTGCAGCGATTACTCTTGTGCTTGTAGCCTAGACCATAACATAATAGGATTTCACGTGTGGTCAGGATGAGGTTGTACCCAACCCTTAACCCAATCTTTTATATAAATTAATATTGAATTAGGAGTAACAAAGGAATTAAGTAGTACTAATGAGATAACCTATGCTACACTTAAGGTGCTAAGATAAGTTTATGCCTTTAGACTAGTTCATTACCCTAAGCCCTATTTATTATTAACCTAGGTTTAGAGCTTGTAGCCTAAGTCCTTCAAAATTATCGTTCTAAGTAAAATATAATGACGGGATATACATTGAATTCATTCTCTAAATTAACCTCAAATGAAATTGATATTTTTAGTTTATCTTCTGTTTTGCTATTTTAGTTAACAAATAATTTAAACCAACTCAAAACTCGATTTCAACCGCTTGTTAATAACAAAATCCAACTTAACTCCGATTCCTTGCGGATACGACCCGTATACCCAAATTTAGCTACGACGATCTCGTACGCTTGCGAGTAGATGGTTTTAAAACACATCAGTGACCAACTAGTACTCTGACCCAAAAAAAAAAAAAGGACCAACTAGTATCATAATTCTTTCTATGTACTATTATTAATTGGTTTATAATTATTAAATTATTTTTATGATTATAATAGATATGTTCTTTTTTAAATTAATATCCAAATACTTTATTATGTATAAAAATCAAATACAGTACCTAATATAAATCTTGAGTGGAAAAAATTCTATTGAAATAAATAAGGTGAAATAAGCTGGATCGAATGCACCTTTAATAGCAGGGGAAGTAGAGTTTTAACGACCGTGACGTTTTTCCGTCAATGGAGAAAACCTCTACCGGCTCAAGCTTTCACAGTTATTGTCGTTGAGTTCTTTAAACCATAAAAATTAAGAGAAATGCGATCGATTTGAAAAAAAAATAAAACAACAAAATAAAACAAAACAAAACTATACACTAAATATATAATAATAAAAAGTTATCAATCTGTGTTCAATTTCTCTAAACTTCAGGTCCGACCCACGTAGAGGTTCTATCTTAAAACCCAATTCGTATTAAGTTGGGTAATCTATTCGGCTTACGTATTGATCTTCAAACAAAGTTTGACTTGTGTACTTGCAGAAAGCTTATCATAAAACATTTAGAGGGTGTAGAGTTATCGAACTGAAGTAAAAATATAACCCACACCACATGATTAAAAAACGTGATTCTTAAAACCACCCGCTTTTTCATTTCTTATCTGGAGACTTTAAAGGTTATACCATGACTGTTATCACTAATTATTGAAAAAAAAGGTTATAGATTTTTATTGCATCTTCTAACGATACAAGAATTTTTGAGTTCATAACTACAAAATTCACTGAGTTTGATGTGAGGAGTCCGTAGTTGCTTGCAATAACTTGTTGTTTGTCCTCAACTAAGCCAACTTGTAATGTCCTATTGTGAGTGAAAGGGAGATTAATTCTCAATCTAGTAGAGCGAACAAAATAGCAATAATTTGTTGTCCCCTACCATAGAGATTACCCAGATGATTCGAGAATCAAGGCCAGATATAACCCTAAGTAACTATTGGAAAAGTCAGGACATCGAACACAAAACAAGAAGCATAAAATCAATAAAAAATAACGGAAAAAACAACCACGCCAAATTTACATGGAAACCCTTTTTCAACTAATGGGAAAAAACAACGGGAACCTAATTAGATACCACATCCACTATTAAATTTTAAGAATTACAATCTCTACTAATAACCCCCAAACCTCATATTATAATCATTATCATCAAATATGACTTTGCACGGCAAGCCACCAACCCTCAAATAATATAACTTTGCATGGTAAGCCACAAACCCTACAGCAACATAGCTTTGAACAGTAAGCCACCAGCCCTAGAACAATGTAAGCTTTGCACAACAAGCCAACACACCATTACTTGTTTGCTAGACTCAATTTCCCCAATTCTTTTTCATTTTTCATTTTTCTTTTTCTATTTTCCTTATTCTCATTTTTTTATATTTTTAGATATATTAATTTTAAAGTAAAACAGAATACACCATAGGAATCCCTTATTTTGAGGTGTTTTAGTTTTTAAATTCTAAATTGATAATATTTTAAGTTTTTATGATTTAAATTTTTATAATTTGTGGGATTAATATTGTGTTATAAGAGAAATGTTAAGATACCATAAAGGGCCTAATTTGTAACGTTTGTTTGGGGCTTCTAAATAATCATGGTCGGCTGTGTCAATGAACCCTATTAAGCCAAAAATACATGTTAAACATTCTCCGAGAGAAAGAAAACCAGATTTTTAAACATTCTATTATGTATTTCTAGTTTTGCAAGAAGGACAATTACCAACATTAATTTGCTCCATCTTCCACCGAGTTTTCACTTTTGTCATTTTTTAAAGTGTTTTTTTTTCTCCCCGCTAAAAGGCACCTAAATTTAAGATACAATTTCAAAAAATAATCTATATTTTTTAATTTTTTAAAAAAATTACTAAATCTTTAAAATTTTTAATGACACACCTTAATATTAAAATGCTGTTAGCATCCATTAGTTTTTTGTTTACGTAGCTTTTTTAAAAGAAAGAGAAAAATAAATTTTAAAAATTTACATTTACATTCAAAATAATTCAAAGTATTTAAAAAATTATTTTAAATATATTAAAAATTTGTATGTATTTAAAAAATTATTTTAAATATATTAAAAAATATTTATATATTTAAAACTTTTTATATTCGAAAAATATTTTTTAAATGCAACAAAATGCAATGTTAATTGGGTTAAGATTAAGGTGAGACATTGAAAAATTTTGGAAAGTTTAGGTAATTTTTTAAAAACCGTACCTAAAATTTTGTAGTTTTAATAATAAAACTTTTTTTTTTAAATTGCAAAATGTTTGTATAGTACTATTTACTTGGGCTGCGTTTGGTTCGGCTTTTTTAACCGTTTGAACCTGTGAAAAAGATCTAGTTAATTGTATGGCTTGCATTTGGTTGACAGAAAAGAATTTTTTTACATTCTTTTTCATAACTTAAGTAGAAAGATCAAAAACTAAGCAGAAAAAGTTGCAAAATTGTATCTTTTTTTACAACTTATTTTATAAAATGCTTAAAAAGACTATATTAATCTTAAATCTTGACCCACTATGACTTACTTTTACTTGTTATCACCAAACCCCACCTACCATAACCCTTTGTATGCCAATGGGTTGCTACATTCATTGCTCTACTACCGTGACCAACTATTTTTGTGATTCTCTTCTAACCTAATGTTATTAATTTGATTTTATGTTATTAAGTTATTTTTGATATTATAATAGATAAGTTTATTTTTTTTAAACTTGTATTTAACACTTTATTTTTATAAAAAAGATCTTTTTGCATAGAATAACCAAACAGTTTTACTATAAAAAATATACAAGTTTTAAATGAACAGATTTTATTAGAAGAAATAAGTTGAAAAAAGATAAGTTAAAATAAGTTAAACTAAACGCACCCTTATATAATTTGGCATATTAATTACAATTTGATACCCCCAAAATCTCACATTTTTCTCACTTTTCTTCTACTCCTTTCAACCATCACCCTAACCTCTGCTCATAGTCAAGTTACTTAATATTAATTACAATCATATTAGATAGCTTAATCTAAGTGGGTGATCCTTGGAAAACAGCCTCTTGTTAGGGTAACACCCTGAAAGAGTAAGATAGCGTATATCCCACCCCTCCCAAACCCTGCTTATGCGGGAGCCCTTGTGGCACTGAATCTGTTATTATTAATTAGATAGGTTTAATCTCATTTAAATCAAATCATAATCAAACTTAATCAAATATGTCTTACTCAAATTTCTCGTATATTAAATTAATGTAATTTTAAGGTAAATAATATTCGAACAAAATGTACGAACCCATTTATAGTTTTGTAGACTGACAATAAAACTGTTCAAGCACAGTGGTACTCAGATATGGTGGGTATGTTTTGATGGTTTGTGTCAGTGTTTTCATCAAGCCTGCACCTTCTTCGATTTCAGCCCACGTACTCATTCATTTATATTTTGTTTATTTTCTCTTTGTAGTTTTTTGTTCTCTAGAATTTTATTCATTTCTCATGAAAAAATGTTCAATAAATTATCAACAACCAGAAAGATGCTAAATGTATTACATTTTGATATCAAATACAACAACAACAACAACAGACCCCAGTGCCTCAAGAGTTCCTGCAGAAGCGGGGGTCTAGGGGGTTGATGTACACAGCCTTCCCCCTTCAGGGTATTAAACCTGAAGAGAGGCTGTTTTTAAGGACCCCAAAACCTAAAAGTCATGCCATCATCATATCGTAGAAAACCTTGCAATGAAGAGAGAGAGAGACATAAAGATAGATCGAAAAAGTATAAAAAAGGACGTCGTTGCAGCAGCCGGCAACCTCGTGGTGGTGTTTGAAGAAGTTGTCACCGCCGGTCAGAAGAGAGAGAGAGAGAGAGGGAGACAAAGAGGAAGAGGAGATGAAGGTGGAGAGAGAGACAGAAAAGAAACTGATTTTTTACATTTTGATATCAACTAATATAAGAAAAAGATATTAATTAATAAAATGTAATATTAAGCTAATTAGTTTTCTACTAATGAAGTTTTGACATGTATATTTTGATACATAGATATTAAATTAAGTTATTTATATTGCAGTACCCAACATTCGTACAAATAATAAAAATGAATTATGACCCTTTTTTTATTTTGTAGTACATTAAATTTTCTTTCTTTTAATAAATAAGACTCTCCTCTGTCGTGATCACGTCATATTTCAGAGAGAAAATTGTATAACCACAACAATATTGACGAAAATACTTCTTGTGACCCCTTTTTTCTAAAAAAAAGGAAAAAAACTCTCATTTTATAACCGTTGATTCCCTTCACTTTAGTGGTTATTTAAAGTGACCTACAACACCAGCTTTCTCCCTTAAATATGACTGTATTACGCTAAAAAGGATCCCGTTTATTAATATGAAAAAAATCTGATGTACTGAAAAAAAATAAATCAAAAAAGTCATAAGCTTTTTTTCCTATCAACCAATCCAAAATAAGCACTCCAAAACGTGTCATCTATATTCGAGACATCTCCGTTAAAAACGATTTTTGTTTCCTTTTGCCACACAACACCCAAATTACCGCAAAGAAGAGTGAAATCCAAACTTTGATACAACCCGTATCTTGGCGAATAGGAGGTCGGGTGAATAAAAAGTTGTACCTGCTCAGGAGTCTTTACATAAGAGATGCAAGTTAGCTAGCTTTAATTTTAGATAGAGTTGTTTTGAGATTTAATTATTTTATTTTTTTAATTACCTAGATTTATTTTAGTATTTTAAACTTAGTTAGGAAAGCTCCTCTACTTAAAGGAGAGAGCCAATTAGGGTTTTATTATTCAATTTTCAGATTTTTACTTTCTATTTTGAGCCTCTTTCTCGTATTGTGAGAATTGAGCGTTTCTTTTCCCGCTTTTCTTTTATTAGTGATTAATAGAATTAAAGGTAAAGTCGTTGAACCTTTCCATTTCTCAAATCCCATTTTACGCACTCCATCAGACTTTTTTTTTTAATTCTCCTCCCACCTCTGAATACTATCCATTGTTCATATAACTCCCGAACTGACGCTAGCATTACTATTTATACACCCCCCCCACATCTAACACAGTTAGTCCACAAGGTCCAAGCCACCGAGTTCCGGAGCTGCCTTACAAAGCCAACCAGATAAGGATTTTCGACGTTGGTTGAGGCTACCTCTTTCCATACCCCACTAATTAGATTATTCTAACACTGTGTTACCGAACCTCCATAACTACCTTCAAGAAGGAGCTCACCAAAAACATACCCGAGTTGTCATCTTCCATTTTAATCCATCTGCTGTTGCTGGGCTTGATGTGATGGAGTGCATCAAGCTGTTGAATTCCTCTACCATAGTTTATTTCACGTAATGAAAAAAATTCCTACGCCATCATGTCCCAAAGAGAATCTTCTTTGTATACTAATGATCTTTTTCGCTACGATTTTGTCATCTTGAACAGGGTAAGTAATAGGTTGGTAATCTATTAAGAATTGCGTTTATAAGCTCTAGTTTCCGAGCTCGAGGACAAAAGGTTGGTTTTTTATTTCCAACCCTATAGCCTTCTTTCAACCTTGTTTAAGAATCGACCTCCATATTCTCATATGGTTCGAGCTCACTCCTAAGGGTATACCCAAGTATTTGATAGGTAGTTTTTCCACTCTGCAACCAATGATACGGGCTGTTCCAGTCGAACATTCCTCAGTGGCCCCACAAGCTACTAACACCGACTTTTTGATAGTTGATTTTTCAAGCCCGACAGCCACTGGAAGCAGTCCCAAAATTCTCTTAAATTTTTACAATGTTGGACAGATCAAGAGGGATAAAAATGATGGTGTCCAATCTATAAATTATAGTTGCGTTAATGAAATGCCTCTCCTTCCAGGCCGCAGATATGTCCCTTTGTAACCGCATCCTTGAGCAGACAATTGAGTGCTTCGGCCTCTAGGATGAATGGCAGTGGCGACAACGGATCTCCTTGTCCTAAGCCTCTGCCTATTTTAAAAATATTGAATACTAAAATATAAATAACTCGATTAAATATTACACCTTTTTTGTGCGGAAAAACTCAAACAAATCTGATATACTTTGATACCAATTTTGTTAGAGAAATCTTGATGCAGAAATGTGAACCCTAATCACTTGATTCGATTCAAATAATATGACTCACACAAATGAGAAGTAAACAAATATATGGAGAAAGAAAGAATAAACGAGAACACACAATATTTACGTGGAAACTCCTCTACAATCAAGAGGGGAAAAAACCACGGGCGGAGATGGAGATTCTTTATTGATACTGAACGGAAGAATTACAATGACACTTCCTCTGAACGAGATCTATGAAAGAATTACAATCACTTTCTCTTAACTCTCGTAGCACTCGAATATCTTGGAGAAATTACAAAATCACCTCTTTTTACTTAATTGGCAGCGCCTCAGTATTAATTTTGGGTCGCCATTGTGACGTAACCCTACGTCCTACTTTATAGGCCCAGGTCTGGGAGGTACCAATCGATCGGAAACCGGGCCGATCGATCGGCCCTAAAAAATCCCGAAAATTTTCTTAAATCACCCGATCGATTGGGCTTCCCTCCTGATCGATCGGTGACCCTACGGCAAACCCCATATAACTTAAAACAAGTAATTTGAGATATAATCCTAAACACTTTTTATGTCTATGGCCTCCTCTTTTATCATTTGGAATTCAAATACTTTACCCCATTTATATCTCTACGTATCCATCGATAGAAATGGATCTTGAATTATTACACTGGCAAACATTCTGAAATGAATCTACTCCTTCCATAGATTACACCCTTGCAATAATACACATTATTTACCTAAAAAGAGTAACATTACAAACAACAAGTAAACTCAGGCTTTCTCGTGTCAAAAAAAAAAAAAAAAAAAATACAACAACAAGTAACTCGATTGAAACATGAACTTTGCAAACACACCTACGAATAAATCGAACTTTTTTTCCATAATTTAGCGACAAAAGTCGCAATTCAAAAACAGGCAACCTCGTACAAATGAGAGACTTGAGTCAAACTCGTATGGAAGTAAGGATCAAAAATAGAGACCAAAATAGTACAATAGAATAAGAAAAACAGGACAAATATGGGCAAAAAAACTAAGAGGCACTATATGACTACAACCACCGCTGGAGAGGATAGGACCCTTTTTTTCTATAAGTTTTTGGAGACTCGAGACAACATACACAATGTGAACAAGGAAAAATAGCCTAAAAACACCGGCTAAAACTATCCAAGAATTAGATAACTAAAATGCCAAACAAAGATACCTACTTATGCATCTAATATGAAGAACAAGGAAGGTATGACATAATCCGATACAATTGTCAGATATTTCCTGCACTTCTACTTTCACCCCTCCTCCCTAAAATGATTGAAGGTGGGACTCGATTCCATATTTTAAACATTACCGCTAATACTTTACCCTCTGAGTTAGCTCGTAAAATGATTGACCTTGAGATTTTGAACGTACAGGAAAAAAAGATTCTCTAGATATATAGTCAAAAGCTGAGATGAGGCCAAGAAGAGTGAAATGGAGGGCATCAGCTGAAACTTCGGAGACTGCATGCATGCAAAACTCCTGCTGCAATGTTGCATATTAATTCTGTGCCTTGACCCTGCCAACCGATAAGAAAATTGGTGGTCATATTTCAAAAGACTCGTTTGATTTGAACTTTTTTTTCGATAATTAGCACAAAAAAGCTCGCGACACAAAAATCGACATTTTCTGATAGAAATCTAAAGTGCACAAACAAAGTGTGGAAAAGGGAAAAATAACAAAAAACATCAGTAAGTACCAGGCTGAGTATGTATCCAATACCCAGTTCCACCCTCCATTGAAAATAATTACAACACAAAACTAAACGAAGACAACTGCAGAACAGATCGGCAGCCTCACATTTGCTTAAGGCACCTAAAAATAGTAGACTTGATATGCCCTTGCGGATCAAAGACGACATCAAGGGATAGACGCGGGAACGTTGCACTGCGGCAAAGAGCTAAGCTAATACTGAAAATCAATGTGAATAGCCCATCACCTAATCCAAAAACATAGTAAAAAAACGCCTCTAATGATGCTAGAGAGCATGTACGTTTTCATCTGCACTGGACAAATGTTTCCCGCACTACCCAGGCCTCGAACATGATTGAGTTAATCTTAAATCACAAGTTGCTTCAATCCATATAGACCTTGGTTGGTGGGTCTAAACTTGACTCGATTATTTTGAGTCAAGGTTGCCAAGTTCACAACATGAATTAATCAAGCTCAAGATAAGCTGCAAAGCGCTCAAGCTTATCTCCACCCTTGTTCTTAACTCTTGAGCCTACAAGTTAATGTATTGAGCAATGTTTTATGCTGCTCCAGCCCAATGATCGCTCGAGTTGGGTTCGTCTTTATTGTGGGTATAAAGTGTATGTAAAAATGTTCACTCGAAAACTTATGAGTTCATGGTAGAAACTAGCAAGAATATGGGTGTCATACTCGAAAGGAATAGTTATTAGCATAAAAGGTCAAATTTATTTACAAGCGATTACGAGTTGAAATTCTATTGAAAACAAGTCTAGTTAACTAAAACTAAATAGGAAGTAACTAAATTCAAACAACAATCAATCATTGGGCTATTTAGAGAATGCCTTCGTGCTCACCAATCTTTGACCCAAGCTAGATGACTCATTATGAAGATAATTTTTAGATTTATGCTACAATCTCTAAATGCAAATTAACATTCAATTGAAGCCTAGGGGATTGAGTTATCTCAAAAGGATCGTTGGGTAGGTAAATACATGTTTGTGTGGGGACTATGGTTATCTCAAAAGCGCTAAGGAATCCCTTAGATATAAATTAAATGTCAATTCAAATAATAAAACATACTTTTCGCGGTCAAGTACAACTACAAACCCACAATAAACGTGTTAGGACAATGTCTCAAAATTACTTGGCGCATTAAGGAGAAGGGCCGTGGAGAGCTCGATCGATCGGGTGGACCCTCGATCGATCGGGAATGTTAGGTAAAAAGAGGGACGCATCAGGGAGCGGGCCGATCGATCGGTGAGGAACCGATCGATCGGGACCCCCCGATCGATAGCTAAACAGGGTTTCCGTACATCTATAAATACGGACGTAGGGTACGTCATAAAGCATCCAAAGTAAAAGAGAGGTTTCCCCTTGCGGCGCCGCACCAATTAAATTGAGAGTGTGAGAGAATATTGTAATTCGTCTTCTTCTTTTGTTTCAATAATAAAAGCTCCAATCTTCGCCTGGGGTTTTTCTCCCCTTTCGATTGTAAAGGGGTTTCCACGTAAATCATTGTGTCTATTGTTTTCATTTCTCTTTTAGTCTGATTGTTTCTCGTTATTGTCGTGGTATTTGATTAGAGCCAGATCCGAGTATATTGTTTATTTCCGCACAAAATTTGTATCAGGAGCTTGGTTCTTCGAATTGATACTGGCATCAGGGTATCAAAACCGAGGTTGAGAAATTCAATGGTCAAGAAAAGCTTTTAGCTTATGGCAAGTCCGTGTGAAAGGACTCCTGACTCAGGACGGCTTGAAGAAAAGCACTGGAGGGGAAAGAAAAGAAACCAGAAACTTTGACCGAGGCACAATGGGAAGAGTTGGATGAGAAGGCTCTCACGGCTATACAGATATGTTTGGCTGACGATGTTTCTGTCAGAGGTATTGGAGATTAAAACCGCAAAGAGTTACGGGAGAAATTGTTAGACATGTTTTGCCACAAGTCAGTCTCCAACAAGCTCGCAGTGAAACGGCGGTTGTACACTTTTACCAAGTCAGTCTATCAGGCTATATTACCAAGTGCAACCGCCAATCCAATATAGCAATTTCAACCAGTAAAAGTCGCTATAACACAAGGCCATAATGGTCTTTTACCAAATCACATAAAATAAAGGATTAATCCTTTGTAGCTTAAATAAACGGGTATAGGTTTTTTATGCAAAAAAATACATGGTTTGAGTCCCAACCTCACCATTCTTCAAGGTTTTCGTTGCATAGCATTAGGAAGAAGTAAACAAAAACAAAATAAATGTACAGCCATAAACTCGAACCCCACCACCTCTAACTTATTAGAAAGTGAAACCATCTACAAAGTTAGTTTGTTCTACTTTGTATATATTTCATATGGTTAGGTATATGTCTCAAAATTACTTGGGCGCATTAAGAAGAAGGACCGTGAAGAGCCCGATCGATCGGGTGGAGCTCGATCGATCGGGAATGTTACGTAAAACAGGGACGCAATCCAGAGAGGCGGCCGATCGATCGGTGAGGAACCGATCTATCGGGAATCAGGGTTATCACGCATCTATAAATACGGACGTGGGTACGTTCATATTTTTCATCCAAAGTCATATACGAGGAGGCTTTTCCCTTTGCGGCGCCGCAACCAAGAATAAATTGAGTGTGTGAGAATCATTGTAATTCTTCTTCTTCTTTTGTTCAAATAATAAAAGCTCCGATCTTCGCCCGTGGTTTTCTCCCCTTTCGATTGTAAAGGGGTTTCCACGTAAATCTTTGTGTCTATTGTTTTCGTTTATCTTTTAGTCCGATTGTTTCTCGTTACTGTCGTGGTATTTGATTAGATTGAGATCTGAGTATATTGTTTATTTCCGCACAAATTGGTATCAGAGCTTGGTTCTTCGAATTGATACAATGGCGTCGGGTATTAAAACCGAGGTTGAGAAATTCAATGGTCAGGGAAGCTTTAGCTTATGGCAAGTCCGTGTGAAAGGACTCCTGACTCAGGACGGCTTGAAGAACAGCACAGGAGGGGAAAAGAGAAGAAACCAGAAACGTTGACCGAGGCACAATGGGAAGAGTTGGATGAGAAAGCTCTCACGGCTATACAGATGTGTTTGGCTGACGATGTTCTGTCAGAGTTATTGGAGGATTAAAACCGCAAAGGTGTTATGGGAGAAATTGTTAGACATGTTTTTGCCACAAGTCAGTCTCCCACAAACTCGCAGTGAAACGGCGGTTGTACACTTTTTCGTATGTTAGAAAGTACATTTCTTAAAAACCATCTTAGCGAATTTACCTTAATTATACATGAATTAAAGGCTTTGGATGATGTCCCTACGGACGAGGATCAAGCTATGATATTACTGTGTTCGCTCTCTAATGCATATAAGGGCTTCGTAGAAAGCATGATATATGGGGGTAGGCCAACCATTACTGTTGATGAGGTAAAAAGGAAATCTTGTGAGTAAAGAACGGGTAGATAAGGAAATTATCTGACTCAGTGAATGACTCGGGAAGTGGCTTACATGTGAGAAGCAGATCAGAACATAGGGGATCCAATGGTGGGAATAATTCTAGGTCCAAATCTAGACATAAGAACATGTCGTGTCACTATTGTCACAAGAAAGGGTACATAAAGAAAGACTGTTACAGATATAAGAATAAATCAAAAGAGTGTAACAGGGGTGCCCAAAGTAAAGACAAGTCCGCTGAGGCTAGTGTTGTAGAGGAGGATAGTCAGGGAGAGTTTCTATTAGTTGCTGATTCTCAGTCCAGATCCATAGATAAGTAGGTCATGGATTCGGGTTGTTCGTTTCATGTTACACCAAACAGAGACTGGTTCTCCACGTATAAGTCTATACAAGGTGGGGTTGTCTTGATGGGTAATGATGCTGCTTGTAAGGTAGTGGGTGTTGGAACAGTCCGTGGAGAATGTATGCTGGAACTATTAGAACCTTGAGTGATGTTCGTCACGTCCCGGATTTGAAAAAGAACTTGATTTCTCTAGGTACCCTTGAGTCTAATGGTTACAAGTACACTGTTGAAGGCGGAGTCCATGCGCGTCAGTAAGGGTGCTTTAATTGTGATGAAAGGAAATAGGGTTGGTACTACTTGTATGAACTCGCAGGTACAACCGTGACAGGTGCAGTTGCAGTTTCCACATTGCTATGACAGATTGCAGAAAATCACATGGACTATGGCACATGAAAATGGGTCATATTGGTGACAAAGCATTGTCTGAGCTGAGTAAGAGGGGACTTCTTTGTGGGTCAGTCAAACAGGGACTGATGGAAATTCTGTGAGCACTGTATTTATGGGAAGCAGAAGAGAGTCAGCTTCAAGTCAGCAGTGTAATCACACCAAGGGAACGTTAGACTACATACATTCTGATCTGTGGGGACCTTCTAGAGTGGCTTCTAAAGGTGGGTCCAGGTATCTTCTAATGTTCACTGATGACTACTCACATAAAGTTTGGGTCTATTTTCTTAACCAGAAAAATGAAGTGTATAATATCTTCAAGAAGTGGAAAATTCTGCTTGAAAAAACAGATAGGGAAGCCGATCAAGAGGTTGAGGACTAATAATGGTCTTGAGTTTGTCGAAGGGGACTTCGCTAAATTTTGTGAAGGACCAGGGTATAGTCAGACACAGGACATGTACAGGTCGACCTCAGCAAAATGGAGTGGCTGAAAGGTTAAATAGGACGTTACTTGAGAAGGCTCGTTGTATGCTTTCAAATGCAGGTTTAAAGAGAGAATGGTGGCAGAAGCAGTTAGCAATGGCTTGCTATCTTGTGAACAAGACACCGCATTCTTCATTACAGATGAAGACTCATGAAGAGGTATGGTCTGGTTCAACTTCTGATTATTCTCAGATCAAAGTTTTTTGGTTGTCCTGCATATGCATATGTTAATGATAGAAAAGCTGGAGCCTAGGGCCAAGAAATGCATCTTCTTGGTGATACGTCGGGTGTGAAGGGATATAGATTGTGGGATCCATGTGTTCAAAAGTTTTCTGACTAGTAGAGATGTTACTTTCGATGAGTCTGCTCTACTTAATCCCCACACAACACCCTCCATTGACCAGAGATACAGTTCAGGTAGAGACACCTAATGATATAGAGATACAGTCAGATCAGCAGATTGTTTCAGCTAGAGAGTATTCCAGCACCTCAGGTACAGGTTTCTGATGTTGTTACTAATAATGCAGAAACAGGCCAGCAGGTGGAGAATATTGCTATAGCTGGTGGTAGACCGAGGCGGATAGATCAGGCCTCCTGAGAGATATGGGTATGAGGAGATGATTGCCTATGCCCTCTCCATTGCTGAAACGTTAGTTGGCGGTGAGCCGACTTCATATATAGAGGCTGTATCGAGAACAGATGCTGAGAAGTGGCTCGTTGCTATGAATGAGGAGATGCAGTCTCTTCATAAGAATCAGACTTGGGAACTGGTGAAGCCTCCTACAGGGAAAAGACTGGTTGGATGCAAATGGGTCTTCAAGAGAAAAGAGGGCATTCCTGGAGGGGAAGATGCGAGGTACAAGGCGCGTTTGGTAGCTAAAGGCTACAGTCAGGTACAAGGTGTTGATTTTCATGATATTTTCTCACCTGTAGTTAGGACACACTTCGATTCGTGCATTATTGTCTTTGGTTTACCATGCATGATTTTGAACTTGAACAATTGGATGTAAAAAACCTGCATTCTTGCATGGTGAACTAGAAGAGAGTATCTTTATGCATCAGCCCGAGGGTTTTGTTGTTGAAGGAAAAGAAGACCATGTGTGCTTGCTTAAAAGGTCTTTATATGGTTTAAAGAAATCTCCTAGGTAATGGTATAGGAGATTTGATCAATTCATGACAAGTCCATGATTATATCAGGAGTAAGTACGACAGTTGTGTGTACTTCAGAAAGACAGATTCAGGTTTTGTTTATTTGCTTTTGTACGTTGATGATATGTTGATTGCAGCACGAGATATGAAAGATGCCGATGACTTGAAATCAATGCTGAAGAGTGAATTTGAGATGAAGGATCTTGGAGCAGCTAAAAAGATATTAGGCATGGAAATTCGTAGAGACCGAGAATCTGAAAAATTATACTTGTCCTCGGGAGAAGTATATTGAGAAGGTGTTTAGACAGGTTTCATATGAAGGATGCTAACCCGGTTAGCGCGCCCTTAGCAGCTCATTTCATACTCTCAGCGGTTAGATTCGCCTCAGACTGAGGAGGGACGTCAGGTACATGGTCTCAGATTCCTTATTCTAGTGCAGTGGGCAGTATTATGTAGGTGAAGGTTTGCACGCGTCCAGATTATTGCTTTTGCTGTGAGCAGAGTTAGTAGGTACATGGCGAATCCGGGCAGAGAATATTGGTATGCAGTAAAGTGGATTCTCATGTATCTTCGTGGAACCTCTGATTTGTGTTTAGAATATGGGAAAAAGTAAGTGTTGTTTGATTGGGTATGTAGATTCTGACTATGGTGGAGACCTTGATAAGAGGAAGTCCACTTCAGGGTATGTGTTTTGTTTTAGGTGACACGGCTATTAGTTGGAGAGCGTGTTTGCAGCCTATTATAGCACAATCTACTACCGAGGCTGAGTACATGGCAGTAACAAAAGCATTCAAAGAAGCCGTCTGGTTGAGAGGGTTGATCAGTGAAATCAGTGTCGAGCAGGGGGACAGTTAAAGTATACTGCGATAGTCAGTCCGCTATTCTCCTGGCGAAAGATCAGATGGACTCATCTTGACCGAACGAAAACATATTGATGTGAAGCATCACTTTATCAGAGATCTGATTGACGAGTGGAAGGTGGAGTTGAGGGAGATTGGGACTGAAGATAACCCAGCTGACATGTTCACAAAAGTTCTACCATGAAGCAAGTTCGAGCATTGCTCGAATTTGGTGGATCTTTCAGTTTGATGTATGTTAACCCCGGTTGAGGGGGGCGTTTGTGGAGGAGGTGGAGTTATTTTATTGTTGATGTTGATTATGAGCCAAGGTGGAGATTTGTTAGGTCAATGTCTCAAAATTACTTGGCGCATTAAGGAGGAGGGCCTGGAGAGGCCGATCGATCGGGTGGACCTCGATCGATCGGGAATGTTACGTAAAAGAGGGACGCATCCAGAGAGCGGGCCGATCGATCGGGGACCCCCCTGATAGATAGGGAAACAGGGGTTTCCGCGTATCTATAAATACGGACGTAGGGTACGTCATAAAGCATCCAAAGTAAAAGAGAGGTTTCCCCTTGCGGTGCCGCACCAATTAAATTGAGAGTGTGAGAGAATATTGTAATTTTGTCCTTCTTCTTTTTGTTTCAATAATAAAAGCTCCGAATCTTCGCCCGTGGTTTTCTCCCCTTTCTATTGTAAAAGGGGTTTCTACGTAAATCATTGTGTCTATTATTTCGTTTCTCTTTTAGTCCGATTGTTTCTCGTTATTGTCGTGATATTTGATTAGAGTCAGATCTGAGTATATTGTTTATTTCCGCACAAAACGGATACATAATAGTCTATGCCAAGAGCAACAAGAAAACACAAGCAAATTAATTGGACATTACAAAATAGCTACGAGCATATAAAATGAAATCAAATCATATTATATTATAAAAAACTATTCCTAGGCCTTCACCCCATCAGCTTAAGCTTTTAAAACAATTGGTTCCTTGACATAGTATCAGAGTCTCGTTGACCAAGAGGTCACAAGTTCGAATCTCAACAGCACCCACTTTCGATATTAAAATAATTTAAGCACAAGATATGAGGTGGGGCTGTATACTATCCACGCTTCATGCCTAATTGACATTCCTATGATGGGGTATGTTAAAAGTATAAAACTATTTCTGGGCTTTCACCCCATACTTTCACATAATGAAAATGCACCCTCAATTTTTTTTTTTTTTGATAAATAGCACCGAAGCACAAAACGACCGTCATGGGTGCATAAAAGTATGGAATAAAAGTTATCAATCCAAAATAGAGAAGTTAAGTAAGGGGTATTTTAATTATAAATAAATAGGCCAAGTCCTTGTTACCCCTCCCCTAACTTTATATATAGCGGACTTGAGTTAAAGGTGAATAAGATGAATGATTTTGAAATATGGGTCTCTCTGTGCCCCCCTCTCTCTCTCAGTCTCCCTCCCCCCTTTCTGTCCAGTCTACCTCTGCCTACTTTCTCAGCTACTATACAAATCTTATCTTTTACTATGCAAATCTTCCTATTTGCTATTAATACAAATCATATTTTACTATCTTGAGCTATTTGATTGTTTAGATTGATTTCAGATCACAACAGACCTTGTTTGGTATATGCTGGAAGTAGATGCGGAAAATAGAAATTCATATGAAGTATGTATTTTTGGCTCTTGTTTGGTTGGGAGGATGTATGACGCAGGAGTAACTTACCTAACCCCCTAGGTAAGTTCTAATTCCTTTATTTTTAACCGGGCCTCTCAAAAAAAGTTCTATTTCCCACCTGAACAACCAAATATGTTTTACATACTTTTCTAATAAGTTGACACAGGAATTAATTTTTCAGAAAATGCAACTTCCTGCTAACCAAGGCCTTAAACTAATAAACGTATGTCCGTAAATTTTAAGTATTACGTGAAGGAAGAGATGTGAGAGTTTGGAAAATTGGAAAATCATGTATTAGAAAGAAAAGATCTCATGTAATTATCGGTAATGTCAATCATAAGGCCATATACTATTATGATATTTGTAAATCAAACGAACTACCATATAACGAAAACAGTCACTCTTATATTATTAATCATGTAAACTGCACATTACCCATTTTTAATGGAATGCGTAATGGATGCGGGTTTCTAGCCTGTTTAGTACAGAGGTTGGGGTTCAGATAGGCACCTTTTCTAAACCCCTAATATAACACTAATATAAACATGATATGACATGGCATATTTGTGGACCTTAACATGGACACTCAATTTACATATTTAACAATATGATAAAAAATAAACAACAAACAACAAATATTACATAACCCCAAACACACATCAATAGGAGGTTGAGACATGGTGACTGCAGTGAAGAAAGTTTTTACAACGACGGTCATGGAGGATTTTCTTGAGGTCTAGGAGTACTTGAGAATAGTATTTCCTTTATTGTTTTTTTTTTTTTTTTTTTTTTTTTTAGTGTTTGGAATGCAAATTGTTTTTAAAAAATTGTTGAACATGTAATATATAACAAAAAAGAAGGTTTGCTGATGGAGAGGAAGAGTATGGAGAGTAAGAAGGTTTGCTGATGGTATGAGAGGTGGATGGGTGTTTGAGAAAGGTTGAACATGTTATGGCCCATGTACTAAGGAGGGAAGGGGGGCCCATTTGGGAAGAATTACAAAGGGTTCTTAATGCTAAACAACATCCTGCATTCCTGTTTGGTGACTTCAATGAAATCCTGAATATTGGAGAAAGAAAAGGGAAGCTCAACATGACTCAAGGAACCAGAGATTTCAGAGACTTTGTTAACAAGACAGGGGTGATAGATGTACCATTAACAGGAAGAAAGTTCACTTGGGCAAGAGGTAACTCTATGAGGTCGCATAGATAGAGTGCTAGTTTCAAAAAGAATGGCTTAGTAGATTCCCCACAGCTTCAGTTGTTTGGGCTAAAGAAGGCACTGTCAAAATCATTGTCCTATCATCACTCAGCTGGAGGAAATACAATGGGGTCCCAAACCTTTCAGGTGTTTTGACTGTTGGTTTTCACACCCAGAGTACTCCAAAATTGTAAAAGAGGAGTGGCATGCAAATTCAGGCATTTCATTTGTGAAAAAACTAAAGAAACTTCAACAGCCTTTGAGGAAGTGGAACAAGGGAGGTCTTTGGTCACATTGAGCTAAGGATTGCTGGCATTAGAAGATGAGCTAGATAGACTGAGATCCAAAGCAGAGCTGATGCAACTATCAGAAGAAGACTGGCAAGAAAGGCTGCAGCCACATCGTTTACTTTGGATTTTGGTATACAAGGAAAGAGAGATATTGGCTACAACTATCAAGAAGCAAAGAGATCAAGGAAATGGATCAAAACACCAAGTATTTCCATACCCTTGCATCTATCAGATCAAGAAAGAAAGCTTTGCACAGGATAAGAGTAGGAGGTCAAGTATTTTACAAGCCAAGGACAGATGAAAGCTGCAATTACCCCATACTTTCAGCTTATGTACTCAGAACTTCAGAAGTGCAGACCTGAGGTGGGAGAGCTGAATCTGCTAAGGCTGGATGCAGAATCAGTAGCACAGCTCGACACAATTCCAGATTTTGAAGAAATCAGGGTAGCAGTTTGGCATTGCCAACGTAAGTAAAGCTCCTGGATATGATGGTTTTTAACTTCAAATTCATAAAAACTATGTGGGATACACTAAGGGATGACTTGGTAGCATACATCAAAGATTCTTTGTCTCGGGAATTATGAACCCATTTGTCAATACCACATGGGTTTCATTAATTCCAAAGATAGATGGAGCAGTGGAGATTGCAGAGTTCAGACCCATTAGTATGGTGGGTTGTGTACAAGGTAATATCCAAGGTACTAAGCAAGAGGGTGGCAAAGGTGATGAAGATCCTGGTTGGAGAAAATCAAACTGCCTTAGTAAAAGGAAGGCAAATTCTGGATGGGGCTGTTGTGGCTAATGAGGTTGTTCATTGGTTGAAGAATAAAAAGAGGAAGGGAGTGTTACTAAAGCTCGATTTCCAAAAGGCATATGATTCAATTAATTGGTTATTTATAAAACAAGTGCTTGAGAAAATGGGTTTTGGGAGCAGATTTTACAGCTGGGTGTTTCAATGTATTTCTACCTCATCTATGTCCATCCTTGTCAATGGCTCACCAAACTCCTCCATTCAAAATGGAAAGAGGGTTTAGGCAAGGTGACCCACTTTCACCATTCTTGTTTGTATTGCTATCAGAGGTGCTAAATAGATCGGTTATTGAGGCTGTTAGAGCGAATAGAATTCAAGGCATTGGAATAGGAACTCAGAAGATTTTTGCTAACACACTTACAATTTGCTGATGACACATTGTTATTTTGCCCGGCTGATGAACGCATAATCTTCAACATACAGAACCTCTTATAATGTTTCAGAGCACTGTTATGGTTGAAAAATAAAACTACAGCAAGTTGGTTATCGTGGGGATTGGGGTGTCCAGATGCTTGGACCAGGGAGGTTGCCAGGGGTCTTGGGATGTCAGGCTGCTTCATTACCAATTAAGCATTTAGGACTTCCATTGGGGGCAAACCCAAAGCGGTTAGCTACATGGAAGCCAGATCTAGATAGAATTGAAAAGAGGCCTGTAGGTTGGAAGGTAAAAACACTATCAAGAGCAGGTAGATTGACACTTATAAATTTAGTACTCAACAACCTACCAACATACTATATGTCCATTATTAGAGCACCGAAGATAGTTCTGAAAAAGATTGTTTAAGCTTCAAAGAAATTTCTTTTGGGGATCAAATGATGAGCATAGAGGGGTTACCTTGCATCAAGTGGGAGCTGATACAAAAACCGAAACATTTGGGAGGCCTAGGAGTAGGAGACCCTTTAATCAAGAATGCTGCCTTGCTCTTCAAGTGGTGGTGGCAATTTTCAGAGGAAAGCTCTACAATGTGGAGAATGTCATTACCTCAATCCATGAAGGAAATTCAGATTCATTAACACCAGTGCAAGCAAGAAATCCAGGTTAGGGGCCTTGGGGAGCGATAGTTAACTGCATGAATATGTTACAGAACCCACAAATGGTGAAGTTAGCAATGAGAATCAAGCCAGGAGATGGTTCAAGAGTTAAATTTTGGAAGGACATATGGGTAGGGGACATGCCGTTGGAGCTCAAGTTTCCCGAATTTGTTCATAGTATTCTTACAAAGGGATCATCTCATCTCACAAATGGAATTTGGGATGGGAGGTCCTTTGGAGATGGGTTCTTAATTGGAGGAGGAACTTCTTCACAAGAGAGGATTCAAGTGTGGGGGGAGCTAAACACCTTGTTGATGGGGGGTCGTCTCTGAACAAAGATGAAAAAGACCAGCTATGGTGGGAGAGAGAATCAGATGGTGCCTTCAAAGTTTAACTCATTTGTGCACATGGTAATGTCTCAACCCACAAACTCAAGTCCTAGTTTGATCATCTAGTGTGTGGAGCTTGGAAAGGCCCTAGCCGCACCAAAGGTAGAAATTCTAGTCTGGATGGTGTTGCTAGGAAAGATGAATACAAGGAAGAGACTTTGGAAACATAGAAATTCTCCGAAACCAAGATAAATGGTGCCCTCTTTGTGGCAAGGAAAGAAGAGACGGTAGGACCCATCTTTTTCTTACATGTGACGAAGCCTCGAAGGTGCAGTGTGCTTCTTTGAAGTGGTGGGGTTTCAACTCAGTATGTCCCAAGCAACATAAAAGAACATTTTTTTTTCCAGTGGTCCTCATACGAAGTAGGTCGCAAATTTCAGAAGAAGGCGTGGCTAACCTTATTGTTTGTAGTCATTTGGGAGATATGGTGTGCAAGGAACAAGTTAGTGTTCCACAACGCTCATTGGAAGCCCAAGGATGTCTTCTGGTCAATCAGAATCAGAGCTGGTGTTAGGATCAAAGCCTGGAACCCGAATTTCCCGTTTTCACCAGCAGAAGTGGCTTGCAATGTTGCCTGCCTCACAGATTGAAGCTCCTGAAACTAAAGATTGGGCGGGTAAAGGAAGTGCTTTTTACATGTGATGTTGTAGTATTTAAGCTTTTGTAGTATGCTAACATTGTATACCTGTAGCGTCCTCTGGAGCCTTTTTTGGCTGTCGTTTTTGTATTGAGCTTTTGCTCTATAATTATCAAAAAAAAAATTGATAAAAAATTATTGCGTTATAATATATATATATATATATATATATATTAGCACACGTTATATGGACTAATATTTATAAATTATTTGGGGTAAGTTAATATATTTTTTAATATGTATATATTATCGACACAATTGGGTACAAATATTTTTCCTCAAGTTCACCAAAAAAGGTGGTAGTAAATGACACATGTCCAAACCCAGGGACCGGCCACCATTTTAAGCTAAGTAACCATTTTTTGGCTAACAATTAAGGTAAGGGCTGCTTTCATTGCCCTTTAGTCCTTGCATTATTTAAGCTAAACGTGTTGATGTAGTATTTGTATTTCAACCTTTTGAGTAAGAGATCTCGGGTTCATAACTCATTTCTTCACTTTTCTAAGTGTCGGTTTCTCTCTTGAGAAAAGTTATCAAGAAGGACCCGCATCATTAATTGATTAGGACATGTGCGTCGGTGTAATGAGAAAGAATCCTCATAAATGAATCCTTTTGGGGTTCCTTCTTTACCTCTTTTTGTTTTAACATTAGTAAGGATGTTGTGTTTCTTATTTCACACCAATGTTAGAAATATGTGCTAGCAAGTAATTGAAATTCAAAAATAATATAGATAAAAATTAATTGGTATTATTTTTATATTGATCTCTTTTCTTGCATAGCTCTCGATATATAAAGTTAGTGGCTAGTCCGCGTTATTTGGTTTTAGAATAAAATCTTACTTGTGATTGTATGTAGAACTCATGTATGTCAACTCCTGGGCAGACCTAAAGACTTGGTGGAACAACAACAACAACAACAGCAATCCCAGTGACGTAATTTTAATACACATATAATAAAGGGTTATTTACATAAAAAGGTTCATATGCTTTTTTCATTGTATTAATTTAGCCCTTTTAATTTTAATTATATCAATTTAGTCCTTCTACAATTTATATGTTAATTTAGTCCTTTTACAATTATATATTGTGTCAATTTAGTCATTTGACCAAATGTAAGTTAAGTTATTGACGTAATTTTAATAGTAAAATACGTTAGATGCAAGTAACTTACTATAAGTCCACCCATTGACTCAATTTAACCCCGTCTTAGCCGAAACTCTTAAAAAAAATTCATTAAAAGCTTAACACAAATTTTACTCTAAACACCAAATTGACAGAAAATAATTGTATGGGAACTAAATTGACACAATATGTAATGTACAGAATTTATGTGCCTAGAATGTGAGGGGTGTCGGGGGAAGTGAGAAGTAGTAAGCTATCCGGATTTAAGTGGTAAAAATTCAGACCCTAGTTGATAATATGCATAATAACATTTAGCAAAGAAGTATCTCGAGCAGTTTGGGGTGAGATGCTATATCGATGGGTTCGTGTTTCGACACTGAAAAGGCTGTGGAGGTCTATGTGTTGTTTGGAGGGTCCCAATCTTTGCCGTTAAAGAATATTGTTTAAAAAGTTAATTTAAACTTCAGATCATATGTTATGCTGGGGGGTAAATTTCAGAAAAAGGTGTAGGACCGGGATCAGTACAGATCACGTTGCTTTTAGAGTGTGCAATTTTTGGGCGGTGTGTTGGTGTCCGCTCGTAGGTGTCTTTTTGCTGCCTTGATCATTGTTGGGCCTTTTCGAGTTTTGGGTTTGTATCTTTTTATCTTGTTGTTTTAATCTTTCTACACACTTTAGTGTGCTTTTTCGTATCCTACTTTAGTGGATTTGCCAGCTTTTATATTACAATCTTTTCGTTAATTATCCAAAAAAAATTTAAAATACAGAGACCTCTAATGTAAACATGACAATGAAAGAGGTGGTGAGGTAACACCAATTACTGAAGGGAAAAAGAAAGTGCAGCACAGAAATTGACATATTACCAAAAGGGAACAAAAAAGATGTTGTGTATTATTGACATTATTATTCTTCAAGAAAAATTAATTAGTAATCAAACTTATTTTTCTTAGAAAATGAACCCATTCCCCCCCAGCCTCCTTAATTTCTCTCATTTTTGCTTACCTGCAATGAGACACATCAACACCCTCAAATTCTCGGGATGGGTGGCTCCACTCCCTCCTCTCCCCTTTGAAGAAGCTCTGGTTTCGTCTTCATTTTGCTCGTCCCAAAAAGTATGTCCTCTACTCGAACTCACATTTACATTTAGTACGTTTAGTTTTGGGTAGTGTTGTTATCATAGCATTTTTCTGTTATAACTTGGGCTATTTTAAAATGACAAAATGGGAAAAGTTCTTCCTTGTATTAGCAAAATAGTATACCTTACTAAGAACACTAGCCTTAGTTTTCGTATCTTTCAGTTTTTCTTTTGTAATGATTAGATATGTTAGATGTTTATAACTCATGCATAGTATGATATCTCGGAATTTTCTCTGGCTTTGATTGCTTGGGATATACTTCTTTTTTGTTTCTTTTGTCCCGTTCTTATGGACTTTCTCCGACTACGCTTTAGTGGGTCCCACCGACTTTTTGTATCAAGAGTTTTTCTCTCTAATTATCAAAAAAAAATGCATATTCATGTGAAACAGGAAAAAGGGATATACATTTTATATGAGGATGTGAAGTCTTGTCAGTACGAAGATGTTCATGTGCTCTGGTCGATACTAGTCGAGTCTCGGACACACCGTGCCTGCCCTGCCATCGACACAAGAGAAGTTCTTATGTTCGCCACCACCGTCGCAAACCAAATGAGAGCGAGAGAGAGGAGGATCTCAAACCCTCATTGCACATATGAATCTTTTTTTTTTTTTTTTAATTATTACGTAAGAATGTATTTATTTTGCCAAATTTGTATATACACAAAGTGAGTTGTTTTTCTCTTCAAATTTCCTCTTGGCAATGTGAATCATGTCTTGGAATAAAATTTTCATTAATTTTGTAGAACTCTCTTGATACAGCAAGTTATAACTCCACTTAGTTTTATATGTAGAGTCGAATCATAGATGCCACGTTTATGAAAATGAATCCGGGGCTTGATGAAATTTAACATATTTGTAAAAACTTATCATGGTCACATATCATTGACATTGTAAAACCCAAAGTTATCACCAGGTTCCATTTTTAGTTGGTTGCCCTGACATTTTCATTTGTTAGAGTATAAAAACTATTCATAAGCCTTCATCCATCAGCTTAAATTTTTGGGACCCTTGGTTCTTTGATATAGTATCAGAGCCTTTTTAACCAAGAGGTCACGAGTTCGAATTCCAATAGCCCCCACTTTCAATACAAATGTAATTTAAGCACAAGGTATGAGGTGGACGTGTGCAATATTCACGCTTTAAGGCCAATGAGCATTTGCGTGAGGGGGCATGTTAGAGTATAAAACTATTCATAGACCTTCACCCCTCGGTGTAAGCTTTTGGGAAAGATGGTTCCTTGGTACCATTTACTACTGTATGGAAAAACCTTGCAGATTAGTTGTTGATGCACTCTTCCAAGCCAGATCCAGATTGTCCTATTTTGCATGTTTCTTGGTTTTCCCCCTACGTGACATCACCATCCACGGTTGCAGAGCATGGTCAAAGCTGGATGTCTTTAGCCTGACTTTATCTATGATGTATACTGTTTAGCAATTTGTCATTCTTTTTATTGTTGTTGTTTGGATCTTGTCTATCTCGGAGGTCTCCTCCTACGTACTTTTAGGTATTGTTTCCTCATACTTATCGAAAAAACAATATATATTATAAAACCTTTGTTGAGAACTCCACATGTGAGTTTTTGTAGAATCTAACATATGAGTTGTGAGAAAGAAGAAACCAATATATAATCCTAATAAGTTACTCAACTTAATACTAATTAGTTTTATAATGGAACCTCACTTGAGTTTCTGTCTGAATCTCATATATAACAACTCCGTAGACCAGTCCTAAAAGCCGGTTTCTAGGAAAAAATCAAACTGGGATCTTCCTTGTCCAATAGAATAATGTCAAGGGGAACACGAAATTTGGCATCTTGCTGTTATTTTGTCGGTTTCTAGTGGTTGAGCTGAGGTGTGGCAATTTTTTTTTATAGTTACCGAAGATAAACTAGCAATATAAAAGTCGTTGCCTTAAATAAGAGATCTGAAAATCACATACATAGTGTGGGGAGGGAAAATAACAAGAAACCCGGTGTGGCAGTTTGTTCTTCTTTAACACTATAACTTATTACTAATATTCTCAACAATCATCTATTTCGACAATTTTAAGGGTTTGGTCAAGATCGAAAAATAGTTTTATACTTTAAT
>JAGTTD010000009.1:17192438-17462973 GCA_018398585.1 Simmondsia chinensis | reverse complement strand
ACCATGGTGCATGATTAATTATACACTGTGCATGATAGCTTTTAATGGTGTAAAGTCACTTATGTTAGTCTGTGTTAAGTAAACAGTGTTGTACGATTAGTCATACACCATGTATGATTGGTTTTAAGGGTGTGAAATCAATTTCTGTTAGTGTGACTCATGTGAACAATGATTTATGATTAGTCATACACCGTGCGCGATTGGTTTTAATGGTGTAAAATTAACTTGTCTAGATGTGTCTCAAGTCATTCATCATACACCATGTATTATTAATTGCGTAACATGTATGATTGCTTTTAATGATGTAAAACCTACTTGTCTGGATGTGTTTCACGTGAATAGCGGTGTATGATCCATCATACACCGTATGTTGTAGGTTTTAATGGTGTAAAATCAACTTGTGCTAGTGTGTGTTAAGTAAATAGTGGGGTATGATTAATCATACACCGTGTATGATAGGTTTTAGTGGTGTAAAATCAACATATATAGGTGTGTGTTAAGTGAACAGTGGTATATGATTAATCATATGCAAAGTATGATTGCTTTTAATGGTGTAAGACCACCTTGTCTAGGTGTGTTTCAAGAATTTAGTTGTGTATGATCAATTACGCACCGTGTATGATAAATTTTAATGATGTAAAATCAACTTGTATTAGTGTATTTTAAGTAAACTCTGGTCTATGATTAGTCTTACACCGTGTCTGATTGGTTTGAAAGGTGTAAAATCAACTTGTCTAGATGTATATCAGTTCATTAGTGGTGTATGATTAATCATACACTATGTATGATTGCTTTTAACTAAATAGAGGTATATGATTACTCATACACAGTGTATGGTAGATTTTAATGACGTGAAATGAACTTATGTTAGCTTGTGTACAGTAAATAGTGGTGTATGATTAATCATACACCGTGTATGGTTCGTTTAAGTGGTGTAAAACCAACTTGTCTAGATGTGTTTCAAGTCATTAGTGTTTAATGATTAATCATACACCGTGTATGATAGTTTTTAATGGTGTAAAATCACTTGTGTTAGTGTGTTTTAAGTAAACAGTGCTATATGATTATTCGTACACCGTATATTTGCGTTTTTATGTTTCCTGCAAACAGTGGTGTAGGACTAGTCATGCACCGTATTTGATTGGTTTTAATGGTGCAAAATCAACTTGTCCAGATGTGTTTCAAGTCATTAGTGGTGTATGATTTATCATACACCATGTATGATAGATTTTAATGATATAAAATCAACTTATGTTAGTGTGTGTTAAGTAAAAAGTGGTGTGTGATTAGTCATACACAGCGTGCGATTGGTTTGAAAGGTGTAGAATCAACTTGTCCAGATGTATTTAAAGTAATTAGTTGTGTATGATCAATCATACCCCGCGTATGATAGGTTTCAATGGTGTAAAATAAACTTGAGCAAGCGTGTTTTATGTAAACATTGGTCATTGATTAGGCATACCTGCGTATGATTGGTTTGAATGGTGTAAAATCCACTTGTCTAGGTGTGTTTCAATTCATTATAGGTGTATGATAAATCACACACCGTGTATGACTTCTCTTATTGCTGTGAAACCAACTTATCTAGGTGTATTTCAAGTAAACAATGGTGTATGATCAATCATACGCCCTATGTGGTAGGTTTTAATCGTGTAAAATCAAGTTGTGTATGTGTCTGTTAAGTAAACAGTGTTGTACGATTTGTCATACACCAGGTGTGATTGGTTTTAATGGTGTAAAATCAACTTGTGTTAGTGTATTTCATGTAAACAGTGGTTTATGATTAGTCATACACCGTGTGCTATTGGTTTTAATGGTGTAAAATCAACTTGTTTAGATGTGTTTCTAGTCATTCATCATACACCGTATATTATTAATCATACACCGTGTATGAATGCTTTTATTGGTATACAACCAACTTGTCACGGTGTGTTTCACGTGAATAGCAGTGTATGATCAATCATACACCGTGTATTGTAGGTTTTAATGGTATAAAATGTACTTGTGTTAGTGTATATTAAGTAAATAGTGCTGTAAGATTAATCATACACTGTTTATGACAGGTTTTAACGGTATAAAATCAACATGTATAAGTGTGTATTAAGTAAACAGTGGTGTATGATTAATCATACGCTATGTATGATTTGTTTTAGTGGTGTAAAACCAACTTGTCTAGGTGTGTTTCAAGTAATTAGTTGTGTATGATCAATTACATACCGTGTGTGATAAGTTTTAATGGTGTAAAATCAACTTGTGTGAGTGTGTTTTAAGTAAACTGTGGTCTATGATTACTTTTACGCCGTGTATGATTGGTTTGAAAGGTGTAAAATCAACTTGTCTAGATGTATATCAATTCATTAGTGGTGTATGATTATTCATACACTATGTGTGATTGCTTTTAATGGTGTAAAACAAAGTTGTCTAGGAGTGTTTCAAGTTAACAGTGGTGCATGATCAATCATACACCATGTGGGATAGATTTTAATGGTGTAAAATCAACTTGTGTTTGTGTGTTTTACGTAAATAGAGGTGTATGATTACTCATACACAGTGTATGATAGATTTTAATGACGTGAAATCAACTTATGTTAGCTTGTGTACAATAAATAGTGGTGTATGATTAATCATACACCGTGTATGGTTCGTTTTATTGGTGGAGAACCAACTTGTCTAGATGTGTCTCAAGTAATTAGTGTTTTATGATTAATCATACACCGTGTATGATAGTTTTTAATGGTCTAAAATCACTTATGTTAGGGTGTGTTAAGTAACCTGTGCTGGATGATTAGTCATACACCGTATATTTGTGTTTTTGTGTTTCATATAAACAGTGGTGTATGACTAGTCATGCACCGTGTTTGATTGGTCTTAATGGTGCAAAATCAACTTGTCTAGATGTGTTTCAAGTCATTAGTGGTGTATGATAAATCATACACCATGTATGATAGATTTTAATGATGTAAAATCAACTTATGTTAGTGTGTGTTAAGTAAACAGTTGTGTATGATCAATCATACACCATGTATGATAGGTTTTAATGGTGTAAAATAAACTTGAGCAAGCGTGTTTTATGTAAATTGTGGTCAATGATTAGTCATACCTGCGTATGATTGGTTTGAATGGTGTAAAATCCACTTGTCTAGATGTGTTTCAATTCATTATAGGTGTATGATAAATCACACACCGTGTATGACTTCTCTTATTGCGGTGAAACCAACTTTTCTAGGTGTATTTCCAGTAAACAGTGGTGTATGATCAATCATATGCCCTATATGGTAGGTTTTAATATTGTAAAATCAAGTTGTGTATGTGTGTGTTAAGTAAACAGTGGTGTATTATTAATCATACATCGTGTATGATAGGTTTTAATGGTTTAAAATCAGCTTATGTTAATGAGTGTTAAGTAAACGGTAGTGTATGATTAATCATACACTGTGCATGATGGCTTTTAGTGGTGTAAGGTCACTTATGTTAGCCTCTGTTAAGTAAACAGTGTTGTACAGTTAGTCATACACCATGTGTGATTGGTTTTAATGGTGTAAAATCGACTTGGGTTAGTGTGTTTCATGTAAACAGTGGTCTAGGATTAGTCATACACCGTGTGCGATTGGTTTTAATGGTGTAAAATCAACTTGTCTAGATGTGTTTGAAGCCATTCATCATGCACCGTGTATTATTAATCATACTCCGTGTATGATTGCTTTTATTGGTGTAAAACTAACTTGTCTAGGTGTGTTTCACATGAATAGCGGTGTATTATCAATCATACACCGTGTATTGTTGGTTTTAAAGTAGTAAAATCACTTGTGTTAGTGTGTATTAAGTAAATAGTGCTGCATGATTAATCATACACTGTTTATGATAGGTTTTGATGGTGTAAAATCAATATATATAGGTGCATGTTAAGTAAACAGTCGTGTATGATTAATCATACGCAATGTATGATTGGTTTTAATGGTGTAAAGCCAATTTGTCTAGGTGTGTTTCAAGTAATTAGTTGTGTATGATCAATTACACACCGTGTATGATAAGTTTTAATGGTGTAAAATCAACTTGTGTTTGTGTGTTTTAAGTAAACTGTGGCCGATGATTACTCTTACACCGTGTATGATTGGTTTGAAAGGTGTAAAATCAACTTGTCTAGATGTATATCAATTCATTATTGGTGTATGATTGATCATACACTATGTATGATTGCTTTTAATGGTGTAAAACACTAGATGTGTTTCAATTCATTATAGGTGTATGATAAATCACACACCGTGTATGACTTCTCTTATTGCGGTGAAACCAACTTATCTAGGTGTATTTCCAGTAAACAGTGGTGTATGATCAATCATATGCCCTATATGGTAGGTTTTAATATTGTAAAATCAAGTTGTGTATGTGTGTGTTAAGTAAACAGTGGTGTATTATTAATCATACATCGTGTATGATAGGTTTTAATGGTTTAAAATCAGCTTATGTTAATGAGTGTTAAGTAAACGGTAGTGTATGATTAATCATACACTGTGCATGATGGCTTTTAGTGGTGTAAGGTCACTTATGTTAGCCTCTGTTAAGTAAACAGTGTTGTACAGTTAGTCATACACCATGTGTGATTGGTTTTAATGGTGTAAAATCGACTTGGGTTAGTGTGTTTCATGTAAACAGTGGTCTAGGATTAGTCATACACCGTGTGCGATTGGTTTTAATGGTGTAAAATCAACTTGTCTAGATGTGTTTGAAGCCATTCATCATGCACCGTGTATTATTAATCATACTCCGTGTATGATTGCTTTTATTGGTGTAAAACTAACTTGTCTAGGTGTGTTTCACATGAATAGCGGTGTATTATCAATCATACACCGTGTATTGTTGGTTTTAAAGTAGTAAAATCACTTGTGTTAGTGTGTATTAAGTAAATAGTGCTGCATGATTAATCATACACCGTTTATGATAAGTTTTGATGGTGTAAAATCAATATATATAGGTGCATGTTAAGTAAACAGTCGTGTATGATTAATCATACGCAATGTATGATTGGTTTTAATGGTGTAAAGCCAATTTGTCTAGGTGTGTTTCAAGTAATTAGTTGTGTATGATCAATTACACACCGTGTATGATAAGTTTTAATGGTGTAAAATCAACTTGTGTTTGTGTGTTTTAAGTAAACTGTGGCCGATGATTACTCTTACACCGTGTATGATTGGTTTGAAAGGTGTAAAATCAACTTGTCTAGATGTATATCAATTCATTATTGGTGTATGATTGATCATACACTATGTATGATTGCTTTTAATGGTGTAAAACAAACTTGTCTAGGAGTGTTTCAAGTAACAATGGTGTATGATCAATCATACACCATGTATGATAGATTTTAATGGTGTAAAATCAACTTGTGTTTGTGTGTTTTAAGTAAATAGAGGTGTATGATTACTCATACACCGTGTATGACAGATTTTAATGACGTGAAATCAACTTATGTTAGCTTGTGCACAGTAAATAGTGGTGTATGATTAATCATACACCGTGTATGGTTCGTTTTAATGGTGTAAAACAGACTTGTCTAGATGTGTCTCAAGTTATTAGTGTTTTATGATTAATCATACACCGTGTACGATAGTTTTTAATGGTGTAAAATCACTTATGTTTGTGAGTGTTAAGTAAACAGTGCTGTATGATTATTCATACACCGTGTATTTGCGTTTTTATGTTTCATGCAAACAGTAGTGTATGACTAGTCATGCACGGTGTTCGATTGGTTTTAATTGTGCAAAATCAACTTGTCCAGATGTGTTTCAAGTCATTAGTGGTGTATGATAAATCATACACCATGTATGATATATTTCAATGATGTAAAATCAATTTATGTTAGTGTGTGTTAAGTAAACAGTGGTGTGTGATTAGTCATACACAGCGTGCGATTGGTTTCAATGGGGTAAAATCAACTTGTCTAGATGTATTTAAAGTAATTAGTTGTGTATGATCAATCATACACCGTATATGATAGGTGTTAATGGTGTAAAATAAACTTGACCAAGTGTGTTTTATGTAAACAGTGGTCTATGATTAGTCATACACAGCGTATGATTGGTTTGAATGGTGTAAAATCCACTTGTCTAGATGTGTTTCGATTCATTATTGGTGTATGATAAATCACACACCGTGTATAACTTCTCTTATTGCTGTGAAACCAACTTATCTAGGTGTATTTCCAGTAAACAGTAGTGTATGACTAATCATACACCCTATATTACAGGTTTTAATGGTGCAAAATCAAGTTGTGTATGTGTGTGTTAAGTATACACTGGTGTATTATTAATCATACATCATGTATGATAGGTTTTAACGGTATAAAATTAGCCTATGTTAGTGAGTTTTAAGTAAACGGTGGTGTATGATTAATCATACACTGTGCATGATAGCTTTTAATGGTGTAAGGTCACTTATGTTAGTCTCTGTTAAGTAAACAGTGTTGTACGATTAGCCATACACCAGGTGTGATTGGTTTTAATGGTGTAAAATCAACATGTGTTAGTGTGATTCATGTAAACCTAGGTTTATGATTAGTCATACACCGTGTGCGATTGGTTTTAATGGTGTAAAATCAACTTGTCTAGATGTGTTTCAAGTCATTCATCATACACCGTGTATTATTAATCATACACCGTATATGATTGCTTTTATTGGTGTAAAACCAACTGGTCTAGGTGTGTTTCACGTGAATAGCGGTGTACGATCAATCATACACCGTGTATTGTAAGTTTTTATGGTGTAAAATCAACTTGTGTTAAGTAAATAGTGCTGTAAGATTAATCTTACACCGTTTATGATAGGTTTTAATGGTGTAAAATCAACATGTATAAGTGTGTGTTATGTAAACTGTGGTGTATGATTAATCATACGCTATGTATGATTGGATTTAATGGTGTAAAACCAACTTATCTAGGTGTGTTTCAAGTAATTAGTTGTGTATGATCAATTACACACCGTGTATGATAAGTTTTAATGGTGTAAAATCAACTTGTGTGAGTGTGTTTTGAGTAAACTATGGTCTATGATTACTTTTACACCGTGTATGATTGGTTTGAAAGGTGTAAAATCAACTTGTCTAGATGTATATCAATTCATTAGTGGTGTATGATTATTCATACACTATGTATGATTGCTTTTAATGGTGTAAAACAAACTTATCTTGGTGTAAGTATACAGGAGTGTATGATCAATAATAAACCGTAAATGATAGGTTTTAATGGTGTAAAATAATGTTGTGTGTATGTGTGTTAAGTAAACAGTGGTGTATGATTAATCATACACCGTGTATGATAGGATTTAATTGTGTAAAATGAACTTATGTTATTGTGTGATAAGTAAACAGTGGTGTATGATTAATCATACACCTTACATGATTGGTTTTAATGGTGTAAAACTAACTTGTCTAGATGTATTTCAAGCCACTAGTATTTTATGATTAATCATACACCGTGTATGATAGTTTTTAATGGTGTAAAATCACTTATGTTAGTGTGGGTTAAGTAAACAGTGCTCGAGTCATACACCGTGTATTTGTGTTTTTGTTTTTCTTGTAAACAGTGGTGTATGACTAGTCATACACCGTGTTTGACTAGTCACACACCGTGTTTGATTGGTTTTAATGGTATAAAACCAACTTGTCTAGGTGTGTTTCAAGTAATTAGTTGTGTATGATCAATTACACACCGTGTATGATAAGTTGTGATGGTTTAAAATCAACTTGTGTTAGTGTGTTTTAGGAAAATTATGGTCGATGATTAGTCTTACACCGTATATGATTGGTTTAAATGGTGTAAAATCAACTTGTCTAGATGTGTTTCAAGGCATTAGTGGTGTACGATTGATCACACACCGTATATGATTGTTTTTAATGGTGTGAAACCAACTTATCTTGGTGTAAGTATACAGGGGTGTATGATCAATAATAAACCGTATATGATAGGTTTTAATGGTGTAAAATAATGTTGTGTGTATGTGTGTTAAGTAAACAGTGGTGTATGATTAATCATATACAGTGTATGATAGGATTTAATTGTGTAAAATGAACTTATGTTATTGTGTGTTAAGTAAACAGTGGTGTATGATTAATCATACACCTTTCATGATTGGTTTTAATGGTGTAAAACTAACTTGTCTAGATGTGTTTCAAGTCATTAGTGTTTTATGATTAATCATACACCGTGTATGATAGTTTTTAATGGTGTAAAATCACTTATGTTAGTGTGGGTTACGTAAACAGTGCTCGAGTCATACACCATGTATTTGTGTTTTTGTGTTTCTTGTAAACAGTGGTGTATGACTAGTCATACACCGTGTTTGACTAGTCATACACCGTATTTGATTGGTTTTAATAGTGCAAAATCAACTTGTTTAGTTGTGTTTTAAGTCATTAGTGGTGTACGATAAATTATACACCGTGTATGATAGATTTTAATGATGTAAAATCAACTTATGTTAGTGTGTGCTAAGTAAACAGTGGTGTGTGATTAGTCATACTCAGCATGCGATTACTTTTAATGGTGTAACCTCAACTTGTCTACATGTATTTAAAGTAATTAGTTGTGTATGATCAATCATACACTGTGTATGATAGGTTTTAATAGTGTAAAATATACTCGAGCAAGTGTGTTTTATCTGAACAGTGGTCTATGATTAGTCATACACGGCATATGATTGGTTTGGATGGTGTAAAATCCACTTGTCTAGATGTGTTTCAATTCATTATTGGTATATGATAAATCACACACCGTGTATGACTTCTCTTATTGTTGTGAAACCAACTTATCTAGGTGTATTTCAAGTAAACAGTGGTGTATGTTAGGTTTTAATGGGGTAAAATCAAGTTGTGTATGTGTGTGTTAAGTAGACAGTGGTGCATTACTAATCGTACACTGTGCATGATAGCTTTTAATGGTGTAAGCACTTATGTTAGTCTGTGTTTAGTAAACAGTGTTTTACGATTAGTCATACACCAGGTGTGATTGGTTTTAAGGGTGTAAAATCAACTTCTGTTAGTGTGATTCCTGTAAATAAAGTTTTATGATTAGTCATACACCGTGTGCAATTGGTTTTAATGGTGCAAAATCAACTTGTCTAGATTTGTTACAAGTTATTCATCATACACCGTGTATTATTAATCATACACCGTGTATGATTGCTTTTAATGGTGTAAAACCAACTTGTCTAGGTGTTTTCCAAGTGAATAGCAGTGTGTGATCAATCATACACTCTGTATTGTAGGTTTTAATGGTGTGAAATTAACTTGTGTTAGTGTATGTAAAGTAAATAGTGGTGTATGATTAATCATACACCCTATATGACAGGTTTTAATGGTGTAAAATCAACATATATAAGTGTGTGTTAAGCAAAAAGGGGTGTGTGATTAATCATATGCCATGAATGATTGGTTTTAATGGTGTAAAACCAACTTGTCTAAGTGTGTTTCAAGTTATTAGGTGTGTATGATCCAGCTAATGGTGTATGATAAGTTTTATTAGTGTAAAATCAACTTGTGTTAGTGTGTTTTGAGTAAACAGTGGTCTATGATTAGTCTTACACCGTGTATGATTGGTTTAAATGGTGTAAAATCAACTTGTCCAGGTGTGTTTCAAGGCATTAGTGGTATATGATTAATCACACACTATGTATGATTGTTTTTAATGGTGTGAAACCAACTTATCTTGGTCTAAGTAAACAGTGGTGTATGATCAATCATACACCGTGTATGATAGGTTTTAATGGTGTAAAATAAAGTTGTGTGTATGTGTGTTAAGTAAACAGTGGTGTATGATTAATCATACACCGTGTAATGATAGGATTTAATTATGTAAAAGCAACTTATGTTATTGTGTGTCAAGTAAACAGTAGTGTATGATTAATCATACACCTTGCATGATTCGTTTTAATGGTGTAAAACCAACTTGTCTAAATGTGTTTCAAGTCATTAGTGTTTTATGAATAATCATACATCGTGTATGATAGTTTTTAATGGTGTAAATCACTTATGTTAGTGTGTGTTAAGTAAACAGTGCTGTATGATTAGTCATACACAGTGTATTTGTGTTTGTGTGTTTCATGTAAACAGTGGTGTATGACTAGTCATACACCGTGTTTGATTGATTTTAATGGTGCAAAATCAACTTGTCAAGATGTGTTTCAAGTCATTAGTGGTGTAAGATAAATCATACACCGTGTATGATAGATTTTAATGATGTAAAATTAACTTTTGTTAGTGTGTGTTAAGCAAACAGTGGTGTGTGATTAGTCATACACCGCGTGCGATTGGGTTTAAGGGTGAAACTCAACTTGTCTAGATGTATTTAAAGTAATTAGTTGTGTATGATCAATCATACACCGCGTATGATTGGTTTTAATGGTGTAAAATAAACTTGAGTAAGTGTGTTTTATGTAGACAGTGGTCTATGATTAGTCATACACGGCGTATGATTTGTTTGAATGGTGTAAAATTGACTTGTCTAGAAGCGTTTCAATTCATTAATGGTGTATGATAAATCACGCACTGTGTATGACTTCTCTTAATGCTGTGAAACCAACTTATCTAGGTGTATTTCAAGTAAACAGTAGTGTATGATCCATCATACACCGTGTATGATAGGTTGCAATGGTGTAAAATCATGTTGTGTATGTGTGTGTTAAGTAAACAGTGGTGTATTATTATTCATACATCGTGTATGATAGGTTTTAATGCTGTAAAATCTACTTATGTTTGTGTGCGTTACGTAAACGGTGGTGTATGATTAATCATACACTGTGCATGATAGCTTTTAATGGTGTAATGTCACTCATGTTAGTCCGTGTTAAGTAAACAGTGTTGTACGATTCATTATAGGTGTATGATAAATCACACACCGTGTATGACTTCTCTTATTGCTGTGAAACCAACTTATCTATGTGTATTTCAAGTAAATAGTGGTGTATAATCAATCATACGCCCCGATTTTAAAGCTGGGCGCTTCCCGGTTCGCTCGCCGTTACTAGGGGAATCCTCGTCAGTTTCTTTTCCTTCGCTTATTGATATGCTTAAACTCAGCAGGTAGCCCCGCCTGACCTGGTGTTGCAACGGTGTTGTACGATTTGTCATACACCAGGTGTGGTTGGTTTTAATGGTGTAAAATCAACTTGTGTTAGTGTGTTTCATGTAAACAGTGGTTTATGATTAATCATACACCGTGCATGATTCATTTTAATGGTGTAAAACCAGCTTGTCTAGATGTGTTTCAAGTAATTAGTGGTGTAATTAATCATACACCGCGTATGATAGGTTTTAATGGTGTAAAATCAACTTATGTTAGTGTGTGTTAAGTAAACTGTGGTGTACGATTAGTCATACACAGTGTATGATTGGTTTAATGGTGCAAAACCTAATTGTCTAGGTGTGTTTCAAGTAATTAGTGATGTAGGATCAATAATGCACAATATAGTTTTCTTTTGAGGATAGTGTGTGTCGTTGCACTGTCTGAGAGACATAAATCTCCATCTTTGATCAAATCCATGTTTCTTCAAATGTAAAATAAATATGTATTAGTGGGACTCTATTTGAAATTTCAAAAATGTAATAAATAGAGTATTTCAAAATAACTTGAATATAATAATATTTTTTGGATCTTATTGATAAAATATCAAAACATAATATTTGTATTACACACACACCAAACTATATTAAAAAAAGGATCATACCTAGCGCCTCAAGGGCTCCCGCCTACGTAGGGAGTAGGACAAACTTTAGTACAAAAGACATAACTGAAAACATGAAAACTTTAGTCCAGTATAAAATTTCCATCACCTATCAGATGATCAAGTCTCCCACTGGCATCCTCAAAAAAATCAAAAATATCGAGATGCGTCACTTCAAATGCAGAATGATCTTTAGCAAAATTTATTTCTGGTAGCTTTTCTATTCCTTTCAATGATGCTTGATATAGCTCCACCAGATAGTCAAGCATACGACAGGTACGCGACTAGTGACCTTTTCTACCACAGTGGTAATAACTCATTTCAGCGTCTTTTGACGAATTTTGGTTATAGGTTTTCCCCCTTTTGTTTTTCTCTTCATTATTGCCAGACCTTTTAAGTTTTGGCCCATTTTGATTACCTTGTCCACTACCACGACCACGTCCACGACTACGGCCATGTCCGCGACCACGACCATGGTTATATGTATTATTTTCATAGGACGCAACATTCACTTCAGGGAATGGCTCTGACCCAATTGGTCGTGATTGATGATTTTTTATTAACAATTTATTGTTTTGTTCAGCAACAAGAAGACATTGAACTAACTCCAATTATTTTTTTGAAATTTGTTTCTCTATATTGCCGTTGCAGGAGCATGTTCAAGATATGAAAAGTTGAAAATGTTTTTTTCAGCATATCCTCTTTGTAATATTTTCACCGCACAATTACAGTTTGGAGGTAATACTAAATATTGCAGAGCTATACTCACTAAAAATTTTAAAATACTGCAGCCTTGGGTGAATTCATTCATAACGAGCTTTAGGGAGGATTACAAATTTCTAGTGATCAAGCCTCTCTGTTAAATTAAACCAAAGGACAAGCAGATCCTATATAATAAGATACTCGGTTTTCAATCCTTCATGGATATGATGTCTGAGAAATATAATTGCTTTTACGCGATCCTGTAGGGATGCGCTATTACCCTTTTTGATCATGTCTCTGAGATTCATAGCATCAAGGTAAATCTCAGCATCAAGGGTCCAGGGCAAATAATTTTGCCACTTATATCAAGAGTAGTAAACTCAAGCTTAGTTAGATTAGCCATTAGAGATTAAAAGTTTTGAAAATAAAAACTTTACCTCAAGCTTATGATAATCCTTGGCTGGCTAGAGACTTGTGCTGAAAACGTGCTATAAAACTATAGAGATATAATACTCTATAGGAAGAGAGTAAAAAGACAAATACAAATAGACTTGAAGAAAAATAGCAAGTATTTTGAATAAGAACTAGAGAACCGAAAAATAATTCTCTCAATATTATATATATATATATATATATATATATATATATAATTTTCATTCTCAAACTTTCTCACTTTCATTTCATTTCTGGTTGTGCTTTTTCGCTGCTGAGCTTTTGGTGTACATGCATATGTATATATATAGGGGAAGGCAATGGTGGTGGAGCTTATACATAATTTCTAATTTTTTATGTATATACGTATATAAAGATCTTTTACATAATTTCTAATTTTTTATGATATTACTAATCTCCAAACTCGACTATAAAATTGTACCCGAAAATTATCCAATATTTACAACAATATGAACCATTGATATTTGTTGTTTCCTGTCGTATGCATGACAAACTAGTGCCACAAGTTTACAACACCCTAAGTATTTTCATAACTATGATTTAATCTATATTAGTAATTGCATTGCGTGCTCTTTTTTTTTTTTTTTTTTCCTAAATATTCAATGATAAAAAAAAAAAGAAAATGATAAACCATGAGCTTTGTAATCCTTTTTTTTCGATTTTGACACATGAATATTTGTTGTGAAAACTATGCATATTTTCAACTGGACATTGATCAGTGTTATTGCATAATGCATAATTGTGTTATGATTCTCATAATAGGGGGCATATGAAATAGAGTATAAATGTAATAGGGTGTTGAGTATAGCTGATTGAGTTGAATTAGCGTGTGGATATTGTAACTAGAATAAATCTTGATGTAATTAGTTGCATAAGTCCCTTGGTAAGTCATGTAATAAGTGAACTGTAGTGGTATGCATTTAGGTGGTCAATGCCAGTCAATAGTGGCGGCTAAGCAGGTGGTTGGCAGTTATAGCATGAGTTAGATGCAATGTAACAGATCATATCATGTAAGTAGTATAAATAGTAAGGCTTAGGCTTATAATCTAATAACTTTGATGAATGAAATTGATATCTTTGATATCTCTCTCTACTTCTCATCTCCCTATCACTTCTTATCTCTTCTTAACTCTAAATTCTCTCCTCATCTCATACTCTCACTATCCCAACTAAGGTTAAGGTCCAAGAGTAATCTTTGAAGCATGACAATTGGTATCAGAGCCCTGATTTGGCTTCCGAATCAAGCTCTAAATCAGAAAAAAAAAAAAAAAAAATATATATATATATATATACAAAATCTGGTTGATTATGTTGCAATTAATCAACAAAAAAAAAAAAACACAATTTCTGTACTAAATTAGTTTAGTCTTATATGATCAAGAATTCAATTCTGAATTCTGTTCATGAAGAGGTTTGTGTACTGCAAGTCCATATCTGAAGCTGAATTTGCTGGTTTTTGTGATCATAAATTCATTCAGAAGTGCATTGAGTGGCGGTTACTGTCATATACCTTATTGATCTGCAAGTACCTGGGAATTGCTTCAGTTGGGATAAAATTAATTGAGTTACATTAAAGAAAGTTTAATTGATCATTATTTGTTGATCATAGTCATCATCAAAGCTGATTTAGATTGAATTCAGTAGAATTGATCAAGCATTAGCTGCTGAAGTTGAGTGCTGAAGCATAGCATTGGCTGTTGAAGTTTAGTGCTGAAGCTTATTGGTCTTGATCAAATACTCATTCGATCAGTTGGAGAAGAAGCTAAAGTGAGCTATTGGATCAACATTACACTTAATCATATTCAAAAGATCAGAAAAACAAGTTGATTGAAGTAGTTTCAAGTTCTGACATTCAATTGAGGAGTGAAGGTAACTGTTCTTTAAACTTCAAGTTACATTTTCGATCAGAGTCTGCGTTGTTGCTCATTTGTGATATAATTCGTGTTAATAAGCATAGAAGCGGTGAGAATTTAGTTGATTCTTATGAATTATATGTTATTGAGTAGAGATTTGCTTAGGCGAGAATCTGACATTGAACTGAGCACCGAAAGTGTTGAAATACGATTTCGTTCTTGAAGATTGCTTTGAGTATTGTGTTGAGGACTTGATTGCGATCTATAATCGAGCTTAATTCAGAATTGTAAGTCTAAATATTCAAGAAAACATCGCAGTTAGGGATTGTTCGAGTTCTCTGAGGTGAAATTCTGCATATTAGGGTTTGTAATCAGTGATAATTTTGGAACTGTTAGTAAGTGATTGTTTTGTGCGAAAGAAGGAGTATAATTTCTTTAAGCAATCATCGGTTGAAGTGATTCGAATAGAATTTGGTTCCCCTGCGAACTGAGCTGGTTCTTATCTCTGCGAACTGCGCTGTTCCAGATCGAAGCATTGTTGTTCATTGCAAATATGGTTGGTATGGATGATGATGGCTCTTGTCAATCAGTGATGAGTGATTAGTGGGAGAAAATAAAGTAAGAATGTAGGCAAGAATGCAAAGAGTTCTGGCAGAAAATGAAACAGGAGCTGCAGCGAATTTTTGATCGGCAGTATTCAGCTCATCATTTCACAAACATCAATCGAGATGGTGCTGGTGTTCTTGATGCAAATGAGTTCCTTGAGCTAAGGGATAGCGTTATACAACAAGAGTTCAATGCTGAGAAAAATGAGAAGGTTAGAGTGGAATCGGTTGCCATTGAAGGTGAAGTAGACCATGATAATGCCGAAATTGATGAACACAAGTTAGAAGAACCTGAGTTTGAACAAGTTGATCCTTATGAAGACTCTTTGTTAGAGTTAGAGTATTTTGAAGATGATGAGCTACAACAAGATTTGCTTCCAGAATCTAAATACGATTTTTATGTCAAAGGAATGATAAAGAAAGCAAAGAGTAAGGCGAAGAGGAACCATCTAAATGAAGCGTTGAAAGATTTTTGGGGTAAAAAGAAGTTGACAAAGCATAAATTGAAGCAGGAGGTTGTGTTTCAGCCTAGGATGCTTAATGATCAACAAGAACTAACTCAAGATCCTGATTTTAACAATGTATATGCCATTATACAAGTGTCGGATACAACAGAACATCTGAATTCTACTGGGAAAGTTGATGTTGCTGCAGTAGCAACAATTATACCACCCCAAAATGTGTTAAGTACTTCTCCAAGACATCTTGTCACTCGAAACCAACATCTGATTGGTGCTAACAGCAATGTACTTGATACATTGCAAGGTTCTTGGAGAGGAGAAATGGTGTATTCTAATGCACACTTCCATGACAAGTTAGCTTATGATCTGGGAGAAGATGTACAATATTTTGTGAAGCTGAAAAGAGTTGATTCTTAGCTGAAACGAAGTAACCAAGCTGCCAGAGTGCGTTTTAAGGCTCAACAAAGGTGAAGCATTATTTCTGTACAATCAATTGAGTTGATGGAGGTGAACACTTGCAGCAATGTGCTGGAGCAAAATTCTGTTTAGACCTATTGTAGTACAATGGATGTTTGGCATGGTACTTGGGCTGAAAGAAGGGTACTTCAGGCTGCAACTTCTTGTGACCAGCTTCCCCCTGATCTGAGAATTAAGTATGATTAGCCAACATTTGGTAGAATTAAAGGTCTTTGGGTTATGTTTGATATGGGAAGACCCCCTGAGGTGCTGAAGGAATCTAGTTTCTGCATTTGGGCTGGAATGCCAGTGCTGGACAGAAATGAGGCATGTACATTGAGCTTCAAATCCAGATTGTGCAATAATTAAGCAAAGGGCAAAGAACATGCTCCATTAGTGCAACCAAATGTGAGTCCTCTTGAGTTAAAAGTGAACGTGCAGTACTTGAAGAATGTGACACATTCAAAGGTTAAAATTGAGCAGCTCAGCCATGAAATTGAATCTGTTGACAGGAACTCAATGCCAGCTCACTTAGAGCAAGATTGGTGGCTGGAAAAGCTGAGAATTCAAGTCGTTTTCGAAGGAAATAGCTGTAGCACCCTGTTTGAATGCAGGAAGATCAAGTTGGTCCAAACAAAAGCTAAAAGATTTGTGAACCATCTGAAGGGTGGTAGCTGCAGAATAAATTATGTCAATTGGGTTACTTTGAGAATTCAAGTGGAGCCCTTGTGTCCTTGGAATTCAATTGTGCCCTATGAGTTCTTAACTTGGTGGAGTATAAGTTCAGATTTCCGAGCCAAAGTCACAAGTATTCAAGTGAAAAAGATTGGACAATAATGTATTCGGAACTTTTGGTGCATCCTCTCTATGTTTTGTCAAGATCAAAGAATGGGAGCCTATGGTGTGATCTATGCAAGATTATTGAAAGAGGAAGCTGAAATTTTCAGATCACTTAAGTTTAAATTCAAGATGCTTACAACAGTCTTCAAAGTGGCTATTGAAAATGTTTGGAAAATTGCACTTCCCTCACTGTCAGAAATAAATGTGTTGCTTAAATGGAGTGTGATTGGTGCTATTATGATTTTGGGAAGTTGTCATAACTTGTTCACATCAAGAAGCTTCCATATGGACAGAAATCGAGCTGAAATCTGTCATATCCACAACTATTAACACTGCTGTAATTTTGAGCTCTGCAGCACAACATGTGGATTTAGGTAGCAATCAAGAGTACGTTGAGCTTGGCCTGAGATGGTTTAGTAAGTGGATGTTTAAGCAATACAAATATTGGATAAGATCCAAGTTGAAATGGTCGCAGCTGCATTCTTATGGGATTTCAGTGTGTTTTGTTACCAAGATCAGGAAATGGGGCTGTTTGAGCTGCACTTAGGAAAGTCTACGAGCAGATTTTGATGCTTGGTTCACTTGGTTTGAGTTTGGAAGACCACCAGATGAGAGTTCTTCATCTGATGCAAGCTCGGATAGCAGGATTTGGGGCTGGAAGACTTCAGGACCTGCATTCCATAATGTTCTGCTGTTGCTGCGATATTCCAGTAAGCTGGAGGCTTTCTTCAGCTGCAAATTCAGCGAGGATTCTACTTGTTTTCGCTGTAATTCAGAGTGAGTGGTGTTCAAAGACTTCATATGTGGTCAATGGGGTATACCGACATTCTGATTCTGTTATGCAGCATACTACAAGCAGAAATTTAGTTGTGTTGATGCGTTTTATGGTCCCCTATAGCAAGACAGTGTTTTGAGCTGTATTAACTGCATCACGAAGTGTCATGAATGGGTTGTTGATGTTGGGATGGTTTGGTTTGATCAGTGCAGACCTCTTGAAGTGTACTACACATTGAAACGCAAACATTGTGTCGAAACAAGAGTCATATTCATGTACGTGCTGCATTTCAGTCAGTTCATCATTGATGCTGAATTTCATAGCAGTAGCTCTACAGCAAGTTTGCTTCATGTTTAGCTCATGTTTCCTATTGTGGCACTTGTTCTTCAAACTTCAACTCTTTTCTTGATTCTTAGGGACAAGAATCTTTTAAAGGAGGGAGTAACGTTATGATTATCATAATAGGGGGCATATGAAATAGAGTATAAATGTAATAGGGTGTTGAATATAGCTGATTCAGTTGTATTAGCTTGTGGATATTGTAACTAGAATAAGTCTTGATGTAATTAGTTGCATAAGTCCCTTGGTAAGTCATGTAATAAGTGAACTTTAGTGGTATGCAGCTTAGGTGGTCAATGCCAGTCAATAGTCGCGGCTAAGTAGGTGGTTGGCGGTTATAGCATAAGTTAGATGCAATGTAATAGATCATATCATGTAAGTAGTATAAATAGTAAGGCTTAGGCTTGTAATCTAATAACTTTGATGAATGAAATTGATATCTTTGATATCTCTCTCTACTTCTCATCTCCTTATCACTTCTTATCTCTTCTTAACTCTAAATTCTCTCCTCATCTTATACTCTCACTATCCCAACCAAGGTTAAGGTCCAAGAGTAATCTTTGAAGCTTAACAAGTTGATACTGATTATATTGAATTTTTTATTATAGAAATAGCAGATCTAGGGATGGGAATGGGGCGTGCTGGGTGCACATGGGGTGCTCTCCATACCCATGGGCGCCACCAAATATGTACTCATACTCGCCACATGTATGAAGTGGATACATATATCTACCCCAATGGGTATAAAACCCATACTCATACCCACCCTATTACCCATGGGTATCCAATTGATATCTGTTACCCTCTCCATTTACCCACCCCAATATGAGTACAAAATGATTACCCATACCTACCCTTATTAATTATTCAATAATACTTTTAAGAATTCTAATATATTTTCTTATAACATTGATAATAATTTAGGTGATTGAATTTAAGTAGGTTTTTTTTTTTTATTTGAAGTTAATTAGATACATAATAGATCGGGATATAGTGGGTATAAGGCAGGCGGGGCAGATACAATACTGTACCTCGTAGTCACCCCATACTAGTTTTACCCACCCCGTACCTGCTACCCTCCTTTTTTATACCCATAGCCGCCCTAAACAAGGTGAGTACCCATGGATAACAGGCTTGACCCACCCCATTGCCATCCCTATTTCTGCAATTTAAAATTAGTGCTTAATCATGTCATCAGGCTAAAATAACTATAGGTGGGTTACTTTAAGTTGGATAAGCTTGAGCTTGAGCCAGTGGCAAGTCAAGCTGGAGCCTTAATTTTTTTAGGCTCATCGAGCTTTAAGACCAGCTAAAAGTTAAGAAGCTGAGCTTCAAGCCCAACAAGCTTGGGCTCGGCTTATTTACTTCCCAATATGGCATGTGTAGTGAGAGTAATGAGTCAATACATGAATAATTCTAGAAGGTAGCACTAGGAGGCAGTGAAGTGAATCATGAGATATTTTTGGGGTACTACTAATGTTTGTCTTTGTTTTACTTATGCTGGTCAAAGGATGTTGATCTTGCTGGTGACATTGATAGCCGAAAGATTACTATAGTTTATGTTTACACCTTGGGTGATACTATTGTTTCTTGGTGTTCGAATCTTAAAAATGTTATTGCTTTGTCAACAATGAAAGTGGAGTATATTGTTATGTCTGAAGCAACAAACGAGATGGTGTGGTTGCACGGTTTCTTGATAGAGTTGGGAAAGAAAGTGGAGAAGGACCCTTTATATAGTGATAGTCACAATGTGAAAAGTTTTTTTTTTTTGGCTAAAAATGTCGTTTTTCATGCAAGAACGAAGCATATTCAAATTCGATATCATTTCATTCTACACTTGTTAGAAGAAGGGGAGTTGTATTTAGAGACAATCAGTGGGAGTCAAAACCCAACAGATATGTTGACAAAGGGTGTAATGCTTGACAAACTAAACCTCTATGCAGCTTTAGTTCGAGTTGACACCTAATAATGGTGTTTGAAGGGGAGCATGGGGGCAACTATGGCAGATATTGTTTGAGATTCACATTAACCTAAGGGGTAGATTTGTTAGGCAAATATTATAATGGAGAGTTCTGAGCTTCTTCAGAAGCCCTATTAGAGCTGGGATAACTCTGAGGTCTCTTCATATGGCTTGTTTACTACTATATTTGAGAATAATGTTGGTGATGATTGTGATTCTAGGGCTCCCTTAGCAGTTCCAGTGATAGAGGCCTATAAATATACCCTTGTTCTTGCTGGTGGGGTAGAGCGTGCAAGTAACAATTACAAATCATCGAGAGAGAGTGAAAAATAGTGTAATATACCTCTATTTCTAGAGTAAATTTTGTTGCTCTCCCTCAGTGGACGTGGGCTTGGGCTGAATCACGTAAATCTTGTATCACTTTTCTTCCCTTACCCCTTTTTTTTTACTATTTTGGAACCCCATCTAGGGTTTTGGTTTATGTGGGTTTTATAACACATATTAATTCAAGCCCACAAATAAACATTAATGGATAAATTCAAGAGAGTAGAGAGAGAAACTCTCCCGTCAATACTTCGATGACCATTGTCTTGCAATCAATCCTTTGCAACTTCTTGGACCAAGGGGCAGAGGAGGGCTTCATATCACATTCTTTTGTACAGAGAATGATATGCGTCCTACATCAATTGCCACGTCACACCACTTTGCCACATCATCTATCTAGCGCAAGTCAACCAATTAGCAACTAATCCTTTAATTAAGCTCTAGTTATCCTAATATCTAATATAAATTTTGTGTTAAAGTGTTAGCAGGGATTATCTTAAGATTTATGTGTGTTCTCTATTCCTTCCCCCCCCCCCCCCCCCCCCCCAACCCAAATCTTCTACTCTACCTCTTCTCCCTTTTTCCTAGTTATATAAAGCTTATTCTTATACATATACACCTATACTTGTACAAATTGAGTTATAAATACAATCAATATACTTCTCTTGGCTCATCTGTAATTGTCTTGCTTGATATTGAGAGAATTGTGTTATTCAGTGTTGGATTTGGCTTTGTATCAATTGTATTTGCTATCATTGGCATCAGAGTCAAGCCTTCCTCGGCCACTTTGAGCTCGACATCATCAATGGCGGAGGGGACTAGATTGCAAGCCACCTTTCGTGATGTGGAGGAATTGATACGAGCCGACCTTAACCATCGGTGCTTAGCGTTCGATGATCGATTGGACTAGAACACGCGTGGATTGGAAGAGATGCAGCATAGAGTCAGTAGTTTGTTAGTTCAAATCAACACCATGAATCCCCGAAATAGGACGCCTTCTCCGATAGCTACTCGGACACCTAGGGACCTTGATCGGACGACAAAGAGGCAACCTCAATCACCTTCATCGATGAAACCCGCAGCTATAAACAGGGATAACTATCACTTTCCCACTCGAGTCACTAAAATTGATTTTCTGAGATTTAGTGGGTACAATGTAGATGGTTGGTTGCATAAGTGTGAACATTATTTTTATTTGGATGGGACGCCTAAGGATGGAAAAATTATGTTAGCTGGAGTTGTGTTAGATGGCAAAGCTGAAGGCTAGCATTATGCTTTTGAGGAATCTTGGCCCTCGGGGGTGCTGATTCCTTGGGAGGTTTACGCCGGCGAAATTTGTGGCTTTTTTTTTTTTCTTCGGATGAGCCGCTGACCGAGCTTACAAAGCTCCGGTAGACCGGTCCTTTATGTTAATTTTTAACCCAATTTGAGCCATTGGTCAGCAGGTGTGGGTTTGGTGATCAACGACATATTAACATGTTTGTGGGTGGTATTCATGAGGACATATCTTGATGGCTTAAGATATATAAGCCCTGTACCTTACAGGACGCCATCATGTGAGCATGACTTCAAGTGAAAAATTGTTCATACCTTGACAGGATAACAGGCTATAACCCCCCAAAATTAGGCCCCATCCTTCTGTTACCTAATAATACAAGTCGAAACAGAGTGAGTAACCCAAAAAAATGGCCCCTCCACCACAGCCTGCCCTCTCCCCTACCTCAATATCTATGGTTGCTCCCCCTACCCGAGGTAATTTTCGCAACCCTCGTCACTTAACCCAAGCCGAAGTGGAGCAACTTCGCTCGAAGAACTTATGTTTCTATGTCATGAGCATTTTTCACCGGGTCACCATTGATCTGGGGGGTAAACGTGTTCAACTATTTTTGGTTTAGGTGGATGATGATTTTGAGTTGCAAGATGATCCACCATCCGATCCTATTCGGATCGCGACCCCATATCTCTATCCATGCTCTCGAGGGTGTCACTACTTGTCACACTATGCATAATTGTGGTTTTAGTGGCAAACATACTCTCCATATCTTGGTTGATAGTGGGAGTACCCACAATTTCTTATACATTTCCATTACTCACTTGTTGGGTTATGTGATTGACACTTCTCGTTGGCCGCCGATCATGGTAGCCGAGTCATGATTTTTATTGGACTTTGGAGGGTGTTGACTTTGTTTCTGATATGTTATTTATTCCTTTGTCCGATTGTGCTATGGTGTTGGGAATTCAGTGATTGAGCTCATTGGGCAAGGTTCAGCAGGGATTCTGCGAATTGACCATGGAATTTACATTCCCAAATCAGCCGTTTTTGCTTTGGGTTCTCCGTGGATATTCACTGTGCACTATTTTGGCCCACAGCCTCATAGTTATATTGTCTCAGTCGGTGTCACGCTTCACTATTTAGGCAGGTGCTCCGCTTAGTTCTTCATTATTCAGTATTCAAATTGACTCTATCGATTGTGAGGTCAATTCGTGTACTGAGCTTCAGACCTTATTTCTCAAGTTCCCCGATGTTTTCCGATGTTACATGGCTTCCTCCCTATTGCCCTGGATTTGATCACCGAATTCCTTTGAAAGAAGGTAGTAACCTAGTCAATCTTCGACCTTATCGCTACCCCCCACTTTCAAAAGGATGTAATTGAGAAGCTTATTTTCGAGATGTCAGAGGCCGAGGTCATACAAAACAGTCCATCTCCTTTTGCATCCATGGTTCTTTTAGTGAGAAAAAAGGACAGTTCTTGGCACGTATGGGTTGATTATCGTACCCTCAACAAGTTGACCAACAACAATGACAACAACAACAAGCCCAGTGCCTCAAGGGGTTCCTGCCTGAGTAGGGTCACCATCAACAAGTTGACCATTAAAGATAAAATTCCTGATTCCAATTGTGGAGGAGTTATTGGATGAATTCGGACTTATTTCTCCAAAATTGATCTCAAATTCGGTTATTTGCAAATTCGGATGTGGCCCGCCCTCTTTATCAGCTACATTGGCTTCTGGATGATATTGTTAATGATCATGATCCAATTTTCACAAGTACTTTTTGGTGTGAGCTTTTCACGCATATGCTCAGCTCACTTTATCTTCTTCATACCATCCCTATCTGAATAGTCAAACCGAGGTCCTTAACCACTGTTTGGAGACATAGTTATGTCGTATGGCAAATGAATGCCCTCATGATTGGAGTCGTTGGTTACCACTCGCCGAATGGTGGTACAATACGATTTTTTACTCCACCACTCATTCCACCCCGTTCGAAGTCCTCTATGGTTAGCCTCCCCCACTTGACTTGCCATATTTACCAGGTGAGTCGTTGGTCAACGTTGTCAACCATAGCTTGTCGACTCCGAAAGAGGCCGTTTCGTGCTTCACCCACCGTCTGGCGCGTGCACACAGAACCACATAAAGCAAGCCGATGATCAACATCAGTCCAAGCCGGAGTTTCAAATTTGAGATTATGTCCGTCTGAACCTGCAATCCCGCCGACAACATAATGTGGAAGCTCGCCGCTACCAAAAGCTTTCTCCTCGTTATTTTTGGCCATTTTGCAAATTGGATCACATTGGACCTGTTGCTTACAAACTCGACTTTCTGGCTCATGCTTCTATTCACAACACCGTGCATGTTTCTCTTCTCAAAAAATGAATTTTCGTTTCAGTCACCTCGACTCCCTTGCTCGACGCTTGGCCCCCTCCAACTCCACCTCACTCTGCGGTTGTCATTTTAGACCCCCACATGGTCAAGCGTTGTCATATTGCTACCACTCAAGTCCTGATTCAATGGTTTAGCCAATCCGAACTGATGGTACTTGGGAGTTCCTTTATGATCTTCAGCTTCGATTTCCCACATTCAACCCTTGGGAACAAGGGTCTACTCATCTTGGGGGTACTGATATGCATCCTACATCAGCAGCCACATCACACCACTTCGCCATGTCATCTACCTAACCCCATGCCAGCCAATTAGCAACTAATCCTTCAATTAAGTCTTAGTTATCCTAATATCTAGTATAAATAATGTGTGAGCGTGTGTATTGGGGAATATCTTGAGATTTATTCATGTTCTCTCTCTCTCCCCCAATCTTCTTTTCTACCTCTTTCCCCTTTCCTTAGTTATACAAAGCTTATACTTATACATATATACCTATACTTGTACAAACTGAGTCATAAATACAATCAATATGCTCTTCTTGGCTCATCTTTGATTGTCTTGCTTGATATTGAGAAAATTGTGTTTTTGAGTGTTAAATTTGACTTTGTATTAATTGTATTTGCTATCAAAGAACATTCCTATAATTCTAAGACCTAAAAAACCCTATAAAGAACTATAAGCTCTATTTCACATGTCATTGGATGCATCACCTGAAGAAATCAAGAAGGCTTATTACGAATGGGCTCAAGTGTATCACCTGACAAATGGCAACCATCCCACGTTCCTATCCTTGTGCCTCTTTATTACTATTATTCTTCTGTATTATGATTGTCATTGAAATTTCTAATTTGGTTTAGTTGCTTGACTTAGGGGTTTTTAATTGTAATAATATTCTCCTTGTGATTTAAAGTTGCACTCAGTTTTAATTGGATGAATATTTAGATTTTGAATTACAAGATTGGGCATGATTATTCTAGGGGAATCATTTGCGAAGTTAGGTTTATTGGAGAGATGATTGTTTCTTGAAGATTAATAGTTTATTTTCGTAGTGATTTGAAGTCACATTTGCATAGAGGTGCCAAATCCAACCCAACCTCAAAAACTGACCTCAAAAGCCCATAAACTGGCCCAACCTAAAACTAACCAGACTTGTTTTTTACTTGATTTGGAAATGACATGATAATTAATTTGATCTGATCCAACCCACCATTGACTGGAACCAACCTAATCCAAAAAGACCCAAACTCTAACCCTACTCGGCTGTTGGAAAAATTACAAAAATATTCCCTAAAATTGGCAAGAGTGGTGCAGCAGAAGCAAATTCAAAATTCTTAATTTTTAATCTAAAGGCCCGATCCAATCAAAATTTTTTTGAAACCTAAATTTTACTCTAATATGTTCATATCGACATAAAAAATTCATATAAAAAATAGATCTAAACATGACATGTAGAAGAACATATTAAATATCAAATATTTAACTTTATACATGGAGCGTGAATTCCATTTTGAATTTTAGGATATGAAATATGTGAAGAAAACTCTTCACACCATAAAGTCTTCTTCGCAATGACCCCATAGCACCAAGAGTGTGGACTCCCAAAAAATTTAATTTAGAAAAAATTACTGAATATAAAATTTTCTTTTAATCTTTCTGAAAAATAATATTAGAAATATTATGCTAAACCTAAATTTTCTAAAAACCTTATTCTCAAAATGGTTTGAATTGGGAAAAAACGGTGTGTAACTCTCTAAAAAAACTGATAAATGAATACAGACACACGCTCGAGTAACAAAAAATCTACAGCAAAATTTTGTTTTTGTTGACTTTTTTTAAATAATAAATCTGTGTGTTGACGTGACATACAGTGCCCAGCGAAAGCTCGGCTTACCAGTGCAGCTGCATGGGCTATTGGAAATCCATGTATCGTATATATATTTTTATTGTAATTTTCTTCACAAGTATATATTCATTTCATCAATATTAATTAGCATAAAAATTTATTTATCGTATAAATAAATAATTTATCTTATGAATTTAGTTTGGCATAAATAAATTTATTCATCTCATGAACTTATTTAAATATTTTCAAACAATGCTTTAAGTTGAGGCTTGTGAAGGGACTTCGGTGGCAATTTAATTCTACGATAGACTTGGCGCCTCCTCAGCACCAGCCAAGTCCCCAGCTCGCCTAGCTGTTGCCGCCAGCTTCATCATCTTCCTGCCATGTTATCTCAAGATATTTTGCTTAGATAATTTAGCTTCTCTCTATAAATAGGAATAATTGGTTAATTTAGGATTCATGCTTGATTGATGTAACCCTTTTCTCTATCTCCCTCAAACTCTCTATCTATGTCTTCTCCCCTTTCATTTTCATAATTGTAATATCTCCAATCCTTTGAGATTAAATAGAAATATATACAATACATGCAACGGGGCAATGATATATTGTCCAGTAGCCACCAATTTACGTGTTAATTGCTTGATTGATTCATTTGGGCGTTTGTGAGTTTCGATCCAATCAATTGGCATCAGGGCATTCGTTCCTCGGCCCAAACTCTCGGTCCCTTCAATCAGTAATGAACAATGGCAGAGCGACCAAGGTCTCAAGTATCATTGACGGAAATGGATGAATCCAATGATTGAAACTTCAACTCACTTGAAAGATCCTTCACTAAACTTCGAGAAGTAGTTAATGGAATCATCGTGCAAGTGGTTGGCCTCGCACATCTGGTGCACGATCGAAATCCACCACCAGCTCTAGTAGTATAGTAGTCTTCCCGCAGTGGTGATCGTGGAATGCACAAATCAACAATCGCACGAGGTAACTATCAAGTCCTGACTCGATTCACTAAGAATAATTTTCCAAAATTTTGTGGTAGAGGTGTGGATGGATAGTTAAACTGATGTGAGAGATTTTTTTTATTGATAGAACCTCGGATGATTTGAAAGTCATATGCTCGCTAGTGTGGCTATGAAGGGCGATGCCCAAGATTGACATGATTCTTTTCAGGAATCATGGCCTAGAGATGTTGACATTCCGTGGGAGGTTTATGTACCGTAAATACGAGCTAGATTCACGGAATTTGCTGATAATCCCTTCACAGACTTCTTGAAATTACGACAATCTGGAAGTGTGGATGAGTATTTGAGTAAATCTGAATCGTTGGTTTATCGATTGTGAGTCAAGTGGGGATCAAAAGATTAGTGTTCTTTACGCCGAGTCATCAATGCTCCATGCACAACAGTGATCTGGTGTTTTGGTTCGAGGTAGACAATGATGAGGCCGTTTTCATTTTGCCACCGCCAGATCCTGATTCGAATTTGGTTTCGGATCCGCACATTGCTATACATGCTCTGGAAGGTCTCACACATTGTCAGACGATGCGAGTTATGGGTCAGTGCCAATGGTGCTCTTTGAGCATACTCAACGATAGTGGTAGTACCCACAACTTCCTTTATGCTGCTCTCACCCCACTCTTGGGTTGTTCCACTGATACCTCCAATCAACCCTTAGTTACTATAGCCGATGGAAAGCAAGTGTTTTGTGCCAGTATCTACCACGATTTTCGTTGGCAACTGCAGGATGCCCCTTTTTTCCGACCCTTATCTGGCTGTGATATGGTTTTGGGAATTCAGTGGCTCCTTACTCTCAGTAAGGTCATGTGGGACTTCTCTGAGTTGTTTACGGACTTATGTGATAGGGAAAGAATTAGAATTGAAGTTGAGATGGATAGAAAGAATTGGAGATGAGAAGAGAATTAGAAGAATAGGGGATGAGATAGAGAGATTTAAAGAAAGTAAGAGATGAGAAAGTAAGAATGATTTTGATTAATAGAAGCTTACAAAGAGGACTTCCCTCCCTTTTATACAAAAGAACTACTCAAAATATCCTAACAAACTAGCCTAACAAGCGTAACTACTTTGAGTCTATGACATTGTGTGGCTCCCATGCTCAGGTGCATGACACATTGATTACCATTTAACAATATTTAATTGCACTAAATAAATATTATTGCACTCCATAATGAAATGTATTCACTCGAGAATTCCCAAATACATATTAGGATAAATGCCAAAGGGACCCCTCGAACTATTGATGAATATCAAAGTAACCCCTCCATCTTCTAATTTCATCAAACGCATCCCCCGAACTATTTGTCAAAATCAATGTGACCCCAAACTTCTAATTTTATCAAAAACACTCTCCGACCTATTAACTAAAATCAATTTGACCCCTCTAACTTCTAATCTCAGCAAAGACACTCTTTGGCTATTAATTAAAATCAATTTGATCGCAACCTGTAACTTTTCTAAAAGATTTAAAATAACTATTTAAATATCTAATTTGTATATCCAATATTATGATAAAAAATTATTAAATTTTAAAAAAATGATATAAAATTATTTTTTATAAACTAATTATTTTTATTATATATTGAATATATTTTTAATAGTTGGAATTTTAATAAAGAAAAATATTTTAACAGTTAAATATATTTTTTACTAGATAAAATTTTTTAATGTACTTTTGGGTTATTTACACAAAAGCTTCATATACTTAACCGTTATGAAAGTTTAGTCATTGTACTTTTCAAATTGTGTCAAATTAGTCCGTTGGTAGAAACTGAATTTAAATTAATGACGAAAGTTTTAACGATTTGGTAATGTAAAATGCAATAACCCAATAAAAATCCATCCACTAACTCAATTTAAGCTCAAATGTCACTCGGGCATTAAAAAATATGTCAGCAACTCGATGCCAATTTTACTCTAGGAACTAAATTGACACAAGCACATGAAATAAATTGGAGTTGGTTAGCAAATAAGCATAATTTGTAAAAATAATATGAAAAATAACACATTAGCAAAAAAATTTGGCAAAGTAGCACACTTTGTCAAAGAAAGTTAAATGCGTGAGATGTATTGGCGCATTTTAAACTAATACGCCATTTAGATGGTGCATCTGATTTAAATGCACCACCTAGAATGGCGCATCTTACTTAAATATGCACCTGAAATGGCGCATTTCATTTAAATATGGTGCATCTCTTTTATCTAGTACGAAAAGGCAAAGAGTGTTACCACATTAGTTCGATAGCTCAGTGGGGGGCGTGCATTATATTAAGTAGATTAGGTCGCGGGTTTGAACCCTGCTTATCGTAACCTTCACATATTTTTCCACCTTTTTTTGTATTACACAATACACATCACAGGCCATGCTAGCTCCCTTACTATTTTTTACCCTTAATAATTAATCACTCAATTGACCACCTTAACCAAAATTTCTAGAAATTTCAATACTTTCTTCTACATTATTTTTCTATTTTGAACCCTAAATATCAAAATGGAAGAAGGGAAAAATAACGATATTTATATTAGTTCCTATGTATGTTTTTTTTTTAAATTAGTCTCTTATTTTTGTAACTTTTTTAATTTAGACCCTCAAATTTATTTATTTTTTTTACAAAATGGTTTGTAATAGTTTATTTTAAGATAAAATTGGTCCCTATGTCTGTTTTATTTTTCATATGAAATTTTCATCTTTTTAATTTGAATAATACATATCTTGTACCATACTTTAAAACTTTAAAACATCGGAGTACTTTCATAATAAAACTTTTAAACTCAAGTTACCATATATTTTCGTCTTTTTAATTTAGATAATATTTGAAAATATAGAATAAGGTACTTTGAGGTTTAAAAGTTTTATTACGTAAGTACTCTGAACATTTAAAATTTTAATGTAGGTACAAGATATGGATTATCTAAATTAAAAAGACGAAAATTTTATGTGAAAAATAAAACAGACACAGGGACCAATTTTATTATAAAATAAAGGACAAGTACTAAAGAGAACCCCCGAACTATTGGTGAATATCAAAGTGACCTCCCCAACTTCTAATTTCATCAAACACACCCCCCGAACTATTGGTCAAAATCAATGTGGCTCCCCAACTTGTAATTTCATCAAAGATGACCCCCAATCTATAAACTAAAATTAATTTGACCTATAACTTCTAATTTCATCAAAGACACCCCCCAGACTATAAATTAAAATCAATTTGACACCAACTTTTAACTCTTTTAAAGATTTAAAATAACTTATTTAAATATCTAATTTATATATACAATATCATAATAAAAATTATTAAATTATAAAAATAATATAAAATTATTTATCATTTTACAAAATAATTATTATTGTTATATAAATTAAAGAAATTTTTAATAATTAAACTTTTACAAAAGAAAAAAATTTGAACCGCCATCTCCTTTTGGAGCATCGGGTCATAAAAAATACAAGATTATTTATGTGAAAGGTCCTTATACTTTATCTATCGTGCCAATTTAGTTATTTTTTAATTGGGTCAATTTAATAAGTCATTTAGCAAATAAACATAATTTGTAAAAATAATTTGAAAAATAACACATTAGCAAAAACATTTAGCAAACTAGCACACTTTGTCAGAAAAAGTTAAATGCACCAGACTTATTGGCGCATTTTAATTTAGTACGCCATTTGGCTTGGCGTATGTAAAACGGCTACAAATGCGTGATTTTAGATGGCGCATCTGATTTATATGCGCCACTTGGAATGGGGCATTTTATTTACATGTGGGGTATCTCTTTTATTTAGTAAGAAAAGGCAAAAAACTGTTTGCACATTAGTTGGATAGCTCAGTTGAGAGTAGATGAGGTCTCTACTCACCGCAACCTTGACCTATTTTTCCACCATTACTATTATTATTATTTTTTTTTTTTTTTTTTGCATTACACAATGCACAGCACGTGTCATACTAGCTCCCTTACGATTAATTAATCACTCAATTGACCACCTCAACCAAAATTTTGAGAAATTTCTATACCTTTTTTTCTATATCATTTTTTCTATTTTGAAACCTAAATATCAAAATGGAAGAAGGGAAAAATGACGATATTTATATTGGCCCCTACGTCTATTTTTTTAATTAGTCTCTTCTTTTTGTAACGTTTTTTTTTTAAATTTAGATCCTCATCTTTTTATTCAAAATGATTTGTAATATTTTATTTTATAATAAAATTGGTCCCTATGTCTGTTTTATCTTTCACATGAAATTTTCGTCTTTTTAATTTTGATAATCCATATCTCATACCGTACATTAAAATTTAAAAATCTTCAGAGTGCTTACATGATACAACTTTTAAACCTCATGGTACCTCATTCTATATTTTGAAATATTATCTAAATTAAAAAGATGCGTCACATCGATTGGACTTCTAATTCTCAATATTCAAGTTGTTTATACATCTCGATGGACGAAAATCCTATTTTACTATATATTCTCTTCCAAGCAATATTTAGCATACTTTTTTTACCTATTTACTCATCAATCTCTTGCATGAATTTAAATAAGAACAGAGTTATGAAGATCCATGGTTTTCACATGCAAGGCGTCTAGCTAGAATGGCTACTGGCTCAGCAAGAACACCAGCAGTAGCTGTACTGAGAGGAGCCTGAAACTGAGGAACAATGCCATTGCCAACCTTATGCTTCAGTAAAGAAACATGGAACACCAGATGTGTGCTTGAACAAGGAGGCAAGTCCAAATGATAAGCCATTGAGCCAACCTTCCTAAGGATGGGATATGGACCATAGTACCTGGTTGAGAGCTTCCCATTTTTCCTGATAGCCACAAAAATTTGTCTGTATGGTTTTAATTTCAAATAAACTAGATCTCCCACTTTCAAAGTATGCTCAGACCTGTTGGCATTAAGTAGAAACTTCGTGCGTGACTGAGCTACTTATAACTGATCCTATAATTTGCTAAATGATATTGGCCCTGGTTTGCACAATGACCTTCATCTCAGCTACGGGAGACTAAAGTTCAACATGCATAATATGCAAGGTAGGATGGTAACCATACAATGCATAAAACGGTGTTGTCTTCAACGAAGTGTGAAAATTGGTATTGTACCAAAATTTAGCTAGGGACAACCACTTGTGCTAGTGCTAAGAATGTTGGAAAGTCATACAGTGCAAAAACTACTCCAAACATTGATTCAATCTCTTGGTCTGGCCATCAGATTGAGGGTGATATGCAGAACTCAATGCAAGAGATGATCCTAGCAGTGTGAACAACTCTTGCCAAAAGATACTAGTGAAAATCTTGTCCCTATCTGACCCTATGGATTGAGGAAGTCTATGATGTTAGGAATAGTATCCTCAAATCTAGATTTCTCTTGCAAATGTTATTTCATTAATGAATAAAATTGAAATTTCAGTCACTTCCTTGTTAAATTTATGTAAGCGAGCATTTATACTGCATGTGATTTTCTTTTTGGTAGCATCCATAAGATGGATGTAGTCTTCATACTAAAATTTATGTGTTTGTTCTAAGTGGTTTATGAGATTAACCCACAGATAGACTTGGAACAAATCGTATGGATTGTTGTTTGAAAATCTCATAATCAAAAACAAGTTAGGACCACTAGTATGCTAAGACTATAACGTGACACTTTAAATAACTTGTCTTCGTCATATGGATGGTGATCCAAAAGTGTTAGGTTGGTGTGTTTAATAAGATTGACAGACTAGGTTGGACCATGTGAGTTACTTATTTCTAGGCTACTATTGGAGATGATGATTCGTATTGTACTGTATGAATGATGACTCTAAATCCTGAGAGTATTCTGGACTTGTGCATGGAGTAGTTTCTTTGGTGTACTATAACTAATGTCTAAACAAATGACCGAATTTCCACGTACACTGGGTAACGGCGTGAAATGTGACAAGGATCAGGTATTCCATACTAAATATACAGTCTCTTATGAGTTACAGATGTCCCCCTTAGTTGATTCGTAAGTATTTGAGTAGTTCGGTATCTTTTCCCAAAGTTTCCAAGTGTTTGGACATTCGGAATTTATACCATGAACATGTTCAAGTATAAATGAATTATTCAGTTAAGGGCGAGTCGGTAACTAATGGAGAAGGTGTAAGAAGGATAATCATAGTAGTTATATTTATTCTTTCTCATGCACATCTAGTGGAGGCGTTGTTGCCATCAATACAGTCTATTTAGAAAATATCAAATAAATGATTTAAGCCTAGAGTGTGGTGAAATTTATTTAGTAGAATTAAGTCCAATTAAATGATAATTAAATTTTATCATGAGATGGTAACTAATTTAACCTATTTGGATCCAGATTTAAAGTGTCTCTGAGGTCCTTGTGCAAGCCTCTAATTTTATTGCCTTCGAAAAAAATATTAAAGAATTCATGAGATGAATTATTTACTCATGAGATGAGTAAATTTAATTTTGCCAAATATTATTCATGAGATGAATAAAAATTAAAAACTATAAAATAAAATAATTTTTAAAATTTAAAATTTATAAGATAAATTTTTACATGTGGGAAATGAAACAAAAAAATTGCAAAATCGCAATCCATGTGCTCGCGGATGCACCAACCAACGAGCGACACTAAGGGGCGGGCCAATCGCGGCCTGCCACGTGGCACGTGGATTTAATTTAAAATAAATGCTTTTTGACCCCGGTGGAACACAATATTTTGGGTGTTTTTTGATATAAAACACTACATTTTATTGTTTTATCACACGTCCCACATCAATAAATTGGATTTTTTGCTCTGGTATCCTACTATAAATATAGGTACCAATTTTATGGTTTGGTAATCAATTAATTCAAAATAAAAGGTTTTTCAAAGTATTGACTTTCTGAGACCTAATTAGAGAGAAAATTTTTAGTTGAAATTTTTTTTTTCTATAGTCTAATATTTTTTGGAGCCTCTCCGGGCGGTTTCGAGGTCATTGAATAAAAGGCAGTTGGGTCTCGGTTTTATTGGCTTCCTTGGAGTTCTTTCTCTTTTTGATATTCTTTATTATTGGAGCAATTCCAGGTATTCTTCTTTCCTTCTCTTTTAGTTTTCGCTTTTCTATTTTACAGCTTTCTTATTATGCTAGCTATAGTTCGTGCAATTATTACGAATATATTAGAGTAGTGGCTGTAGATTTAAATTAGGAATTTAAATCTGTAAATTGAAAATTAAGAATTTTAAATCAACCCTAGGTTTAAAATTAAAAATTTTAAACCCTTCCACTGCGTTAACTTTATTAAATTAGGGAAAATTTTTGAAATTCATCCCAACACATAAAGTTTATAAACATTATCAAGGAAAAACCTTGCCAACTGCAGAGCTGAAAAAGGTTGATGTAAGGCAAAGAAATGGCCACACTTGGAAAAATTTATCTACCACAACCCTTATAACAATCTTACCCTCTGACTTAGGAAGCCCTTCGATGAAATCCATATTGATGCGCTGCCATGCCTGATCAAAAATGGGGAAAGGTTGTAGCAGTCCAAGATACAGGTAGTGTTCAGCCTTGCTTCTTTGACACACATCACATGAGTGAACCTAATCTACCACATCCTTCTTCATACCTCTCTAAACAAACCACAACTTCAGTCTTTGATAACTAACCAAAATGCCTAAATGACCCCCTAAGGTTGAGGAATGCAGGGCAGAGAACACTTGTTTCCTAAGATCAAGAGCAGAGCTAATGTAAATTCTTCCACTAATATGCAAAACCCCATTACTGAAAGTTATATCCGAAACTGCTGCGACATTGCCAGTGACTGCTTGAATAAGACCTTCATAGGTGTGTTGCTTGTAATACTTAGTAACATCCTCCATCCGCAAGGGCTTAATGGTAGAAATGGCACTGAATTGACATTCTGGTAGATTTTTCCCTTGCTTAGATAAGGCATCAGCCACTAGATTCTCCTTCCTTTTTTGATACTAAATAGAGTAATCTAAGCCCAACATCTTCGTCAACCCCTTCTTATGTATTCTGATTGAGATTCTCTACTTGAGCAAGTACTTAAGGCTTTCATGATCTATTCTTATAATGAAATGTTGTCCCTCCAGGTGGTGCCCCCATTTCTGCATAGCTAAGAGTATGGCTAAATACTCTTTTTCATAGATAGATTGCCCCATATCTTTTGGGCTCAAGTCTTGACTTAAGAAGGCAATGGGTCTATCCCTCTGCATGAGAACTGCCCCAACTTCTTGGTGGCAAGCATCAGTATCTAGGATAAAGAACTCCTCAAAGTTGGGCATTGCTAACACTGGAGCAGAACACATGGCTTATTTAAGTCTGTGACATGCTTTTTATGACTCTTCCGACCAGACAAAAGCATCTCTCTCAAGCAAGTTCATCAAGGGCTTAGCTATCACTCCACATCCTGCAATGAACTTCCTATAGTAACCAGTGAGACCCAAGAATCCCCTTAATGACTTGATGTTAGTAGGAGTAGGCCACCTTTCCACAACTTGAACCTTGCTAGGGTCAGTTGACACCCCATCACTGTACACGACATGACCAAGATATTCTACTTTAGCGGGCAAATGAGCATTTGGAAAGTTTGGCAAACAATTTGTGGTGTGCCATGATGTCAAACACAAGCTATAAATGTTGTAGATGGGAATCACAGCATGGACTATAGAATAGTATGCCATCAAAGAATACTAGTACCAATTTGTTCAGAAAAGATTTAAAAATGGCATTCATAAGGCTTGAAAGGTTGCAGGAGCATTCGTGAGATGAAAGGGCATGACAACAAACTCAAATGCCCATGGTAAGTTCTAAAAGCAGTTTTGTATATGTCCCCATCTTTTACTCGAATTTGGTGTACCCTTGGCTCAAGTTTAGCTTAGAATAGAAAATTGAACCGCAAAACTCATCAAAGAGATCATCAATGATGGGTATAACAAATTTATCTTTGATTGTGTGAGCATTCAATTGCCTATAGTCTATGCACATCCTTGATGTGCTGTCTCTCTTTTTAACTAAGATGATTATGGAAGCAAAAGGGTTGTGTCTTGGTCTGATAAAGTTTGTTTGAGCATTTCATGCACTTGTTTCTCTATTCTAATTTCTGAGCATGAGGATACTTATATGGCCTAAGATTGATTAGTGATGAAGTAGCTTTTAGGGGAATGACATGGTCTAGAACTCTTTTTGGAGGCAAGGATGAAGGAGGCTCAAAGAGATCACTGTAGTAATGTAGTAAACGTAGTAAGATGCGATTTGAAACAACCTGTTCTCTTGTAGTCTCAGCTTGTATGGTTGAGAGGTGGCCTATACACTGGAAAGCTCCCTTCTGTAGCACCTCTTTGAGCCTTTAGAATCCACAAGTCGCAATGAAACCTGCTCCATTACCCCCTGTAACTTGATGGTGCTTCCCATTCTATCAAAGGACATTGACAGGTTAGCAAAATCCATCACTATTGGGCTAATGGTGTTCATCCAATCTATCCCCAAAACCATATCACTTCCATCTAGCTTGAGGATTATGAAATCATACAGAAACTCATGTCCTTGTATCTCCTATTGGAACTACTTGCATTTGGTCTGAGTTAGCATTGTGTTACCATTTGCTATTGTAACTGGAAGTGGAAAATTTTGCACCATTTCATGCCCAACCTTCTTGGCAAGTTTGGGGTCTAGAAAGTTGTGGGTACTCCCATTGTCAATGAGTATGAGGAGAGAGTTTTGCTTATCCATTCCCTTGATTTTGATGGTGTTATGAGCCTTACCTCCTGTTAATGCATGAACTAAAATTTCAACTTCCCTCATGTACGTCCTCAGTAGCTTCATTTACCAGGTACAGACTAGTGTTAGAATCAGTAACATAAACCTCTTGATCACTTCCAGACACTGCCATCAACTGCCTTGAGCTGCACTTATGGCAAAAAAATACTTCTGCTTACATTTGAAGCACAAATTGTTAGCCCTTTTATCTTTAATGCTCTTAGGTTTGCTTGCCCTGTTGCTAGCGATAAAGGTACCTACTATAGAAGGCTGCATAGACACTGGTTTGCTTCCTTGCGACTGATGCAAACTCTTATTCTTAGAACTACCTTCAGATAGGACTTCATCAAAGGATTCAAACAATTTTTCCTTGGCATAGGCCTTACTCAAGGTCTTAAGATTCAAGGCTTTCACTAGATTCTTGATCTTCAGCTTTGGTCCACTAATAAAACTAGATACACCGTAGCTCTCACTTGCACAAAGATTCACCATCATCCTCAAGGACTTCAAATGCTCAAACTTAGTCATATATTCCCTCATTGTTCCTGTTTGTGCTAGTTTATTAAACTGATCATTACACAATTCAAATCATACTCACTAAATCTCTCATAGAACTCCTCTACAAATTCGTTCCATGACACCTCAGTCTTGTTTGTGATCAAGCTGTGGAACCAAACCTCCTGATCTGCTAACAAGTAAACTAAGGCAATTCTACCTTTTGGCCATCCATAATCCCATAAAATCTAAAGAATCTTTCACATCTATGTATCCATGATTGAGGATGAGTTCTTACTAATCTCCACTTTAGGTTGCCTAACTGGAGAGTTTCTAGTAGATTGTGATGAATTGATTCCTTGTTTTTATAACCAAGAAATAGGAATCAAAGGTTCGGGAGGCCTTACATGAGCTTGTACATCAGGAGCATTTCCAGCTATTTCAGATCTAGAACCATGGCTGAGCTTCTCCTGCACTGCTAGTAACTGATGGTGCATTGATTCTTATGACTGATTCAAGTTACCCATGGCAGAAACTAGGTCACTGAGTTGATGTTGGAACTGCAACATTTTTTTCGAAGGTCCAGAACTGCCAACAGAGTTCGAAGTGGCCATTAATGATACCTTCTTACCTTTCGCCAGCTTGTAGAACCCAAAGGTGCCAAAATTGTAGCTCTAATACCAACTTGTTGTGATCAGTTGATCACCATTAGGGTTAGATATAGTAGAATTAGAGATGAGAGAAGAAAGAGGCTAATTGAGTTGAGAAGAGAGAGAATTTTTTTATTTCATTTCATCAATCAATGACCATTATAATTGGAGAAAGCCTATTTATAAGAGCTAAACAAAGCAAAGCACTCAAACTAACATTCAAATTCCTCAGCCAACTTTCCCACGAAAACCTAACTCCCTTTCCTGACTACTAATTTTGGTATTATTCAATTTGTCCCTACCATTAAGTGAGAATCATGACAGCCACACAAATTGCGTTAACCTATCTTGAGCGTTCGCTCAATTTATGGTGTGTATTACTTTAGCAATCATCATATATCTCTCTCGGACTCATTACGAATCATTATATATTCTGAATGGTGATTAAACATTCAAAAAGAATGAAGAACAATAATAAACATTTCAACAATGGAATAAACAAACATAGAATACTTTAAAATAGAAAAGAGCATATCTTACAACTATGGCTACATCGTAGCCTTGGAAAGATGAATTTAGTTCATGACTACACTATGGACACTCAAAGAAAAACATCATAAAAGACATATGGATAGAAAGAACTCGGTAATACGTGGAGGAGTGCAAGCCAATCTTCTCATTTTGCCTTTGTCGTGCTTTCTCTTCTTGCTTGCTCCTCTCCTTCTTCAGTCCTAGCTGCTATCCAACTTCAAGATGTCCGCCCATGCCTTTGTCTTTTTCAATATATAGGCATCCAATTAGAGTTTTCAAGTACGCCATACAATAAAAAAGGTATCTTACGCAAAATTTTTCCAAAAATGAGCAAAAATCAACCTAGCCATCCGTTGTGATGTTGTTGCCCAAACCTTGCTTGTGTTGCCTAAGTTTTAATCTTTGAATGCTAAGGAAAAATATACATGAATCAAGGAACAAAAAACACAACCAAACTTTCCTAAATTACAAGATCATAATCTAATTCAATCTTCATATTGCCTTTGTTCTTCTCTTCTCATTTTCTCCATGTCCCAATGGCTCTTTTGGGTCGAATTGATGATTCAATTGAACTCTTCTTACTTTGTCATGCATACTAACCTCGGGCTTGAGTTGAGTTTGTGGTCCATGTCTTAAAAGTTAGTTTTTGCTCTTTTCTTATATAAAAGCAAACAATGAAAAAATGAGCAATACTTAAATGAGTCTATAATCATATGAAAAGTGCATATAAAATTAGACTTATCAAACTATCCCCAAACTTAAATCTAGCTAGTCCTCGAGCAAGGCTATCGAGAAAGATCAAATTATCAGGCTTCTAGAAAATTAACCCTCACTCCTTAACAAGTTTACTTCAATTAGGAGGAAAAAAAGACAGAGATATCCCCAAATTAAGGCTCTAAAAGCAAAACAATCACTCTTAGGAAAAGCGTACCAATCACTTACGATGATGAATTCAAAAGTTGGCTAAGCAAGTTAATTTTCACTTGATCTCTCTAATTTCAAGACTTTCAAACCAAATAGAATTAAATAATCATGCCACTTATAACAATATTGCTTCGATATGTCCAAGACTAAAAATTGAAATTCATACTCATGCAATCATCTCTTTTTAAGTGTTCGGTTCCTTTTTTCTTTCTAAGTACCCATTGTAGTAGCCTTTGAGGTCAAAGTGCCCTTTCAATTGGTTTAGGTTGCCAAGTTTTAAAGTACCCTACTTACCCAGGGTACCAAGGCATGAAACCATCACACCATAATATATATGTCTGAAAGTGGAATGTCTTTTACACAAGATATCGATGCTTAGAGATTCATTTTTCGAGTAACCTATTATGCTAGCTCTTCTTAAGCTTTCTCTTAAGCCCATGTAACGAGTTTCCAAAGGTAGCTCATAATTAAGTTAGCTCATGGTACCAGGTGTTAAAACACCCCTACAAATTTACTTACTTGAGACACAAAGGCTATAAGAACTAAATAGTCATGAGTACTTACTTAATTTTAGGAATTTCATAAGAGGAAATTGAGGGGCTCTTGAAGGCTAAGTTTATCCATGCAGCAAGGTACATTGAGTGGCTGGCTAAAATAATCCCAGCAATTAGAAGAACGGTAAAATTGGAGCCTATATTGACTTCAGGACTTGAACAAAGCCACTCCAAAACACGAGTACCCTATGCCTATTGCTGATATTCTAATTAATTCAGCCTTGAGGCATGAGGTATTGTCTTTCATGGACGGGTACTATGGGTACTACCAAGTTATGATAGCTTCGAAGGATACCCATAAGACTGCTTTAAGATGTCCTAAATCAAAAGGGACCTTTGCATGGGTGGCCATGCCATTTGGATTGAAGAATGCTAGTGCCACTTACCAACAAGCCATGATTATGATCTTTAATAACTTAATTGGAAAAACCATGGAAGTCTATATTGATGACATAGTGGTTGACTAAAAAACCCGAGGACAACACTTGGAGGATTTGAGAGGCGCCTTCTTACGAATGAGAAGCCACAATCTCAAAATGAACCCGTTAAAACGTGCTTTCGGGTCCAAGCTGGAAATTTCATGGCCTTTTTAGTACTCCCACGCGGGATTGAGGTTGATCTAAATAAGGAGCAAAACCATTCAGAGCGCTAAACTGCCCTTTAACAAAAAGTTACTTAAGAAAATAATGCTTCAATTTGGCAGACGCGTAATAAAAAGAAAAACACAACTTTTCGTTGAAGCATATTTTATTTCATAATCATTTAAACAACGACTTAGGTAGAATAGAGCTTGTTCAAACCCTTTCTCCTTATCTTGTACTAACAAGCATTCTATGGATTCAGCAGAGGCTGAGATATAAAGTTTCAACGGCTTCCCCTACTTAAGTGGTATCAACATCGGTGGCCTAATCAAGTATTTCTTGATGGCCTCGAAAGCCGGTTGATGCTGCTCCTCCCATCTAAGTCTCGTTCGTACTTTCACCTTAGTAATGATGAGAAGAATTTAGCCTTTCTTGCACCATTTGAAATGAAATGCCTCAGGAAATTGACATGCCCTAAGAAACATCATACGTAATTGCTCAAACAAATGTCCTAAAATACATGTTAGATAGACCACTAATGAGAGGAAGGTTAAACAAGTGGAGTGTAGCCTTATGCCAATTTGAGTTGGTGTATGCATCACCATAGTTTGTAAAGGCCGCGCTTTGACTACTTGGCTTACCACCAAAACCTAGATGATGAAAGAACCCATGAGGAGGGGGAAGCTTTAATAATTGGGATTGCCCTGTGGAAGTTTTACTTTGATGTTTCAAGACTAAAACCGGTGCAGGTGTTGGTGCATCATTGAATCGCCCTCAAGAGTCATTACTAAGCTAGCAGTCTCTCTCATAGGAAGATAATCCAATAACAGAGCAAAGTATGATGATTTAGTTATTGGCCTCGAGACTCTCTTAAAACTTGGAGTTCTTAGTGACAACATGCAAAACTTATTTGCACCAACATGCAAAACTTCTTCAAGTTTTCTAGAACACACTTGTGCTTCATTTCTTTTTCCTTTGCCAAGGAGTAGTGGTAATTGTAGCTTCTATTTTTCTTTTTTAAGTAGTACATTCGAATTTTTAGTGACAATGTATGGGAAGGTATATCCCTTCTTCCCTAGTTTTTGCTCCCACAAATTTGGTGAGTTAAGTTTAGTGTCATTAGTCTAAGGCTATTGTGGCCAAGCCTTGAGCTTAATCACGTTGGTCTTAGGTTGGCGTCACAATTCAGTGAGCCAGGTGAATTTATATTTGAGTCACAGTTTCATGGCTTTGACGGCCACGGCTCCGACCTTGATTGTATTGGTCCTAATCAAATGACCCAAACATAGTTTGCTCCATATTTATCTTGTCAAGTTCTCTCTCATTTGAGCTATCACAAGTTAAGGGTGCCAAGTTTACAAACCTGATCGACTTGGGCTTGTGAGTGGACTACAGAGCTTTGGACTTTTCTCCACCCAAGTTCTTACCTCTTAAGTGTATGAGATAAGGTGTCTAAGTGCTGTGCTCCGTCACCCCCAACTGCCACTTGGGCCAAGTTCATGTCACTTTCATTTCTGCAAACAAATAATCATTAAAAAACTCCAAATATTAATTAAAATCTCCTTAATTAGAGTATGAATAGAATCTACCGATTAATTGCAAACTCAAGTCCCATTCAGCAAATGCGTCAACCTTCTCCATAGGTGATTGATTGAGATCAAACATGTGGAGTTCGGAATTTGGGCATGCAACCAATTGATGCGAGTCCCTTTTTGCATGTTTGTTGGAATAGTGACAAGACATAAAATGATAAAAAAAAAAAAAAAAAAAAATTTGTCATGTTGGTGTTTCATAATAAGATTGATACATTGAAATGGACCACATGAATTACTTGTTACTAGATTGCTATAAGTATTAAGAAGGTTCATCTTGTGTTGTTTAAACGATGACTCTAAATCTCGAGAATATCCTTGACCCATGCATGAAGTGTTAGTTATTTTCATGTACTCATTATGTACTCATTAGTTTTCTATTAGTGATTGAAATCCTACGTACATTAGTAATGGTATAAAGTGAGGCGGACACACATGTTCAACATGAAATATATAGTCTCTTACGAGATACAAATATCCCCTTGTAGGATTCGCTAGTGTTTGGATAAATTTGAAGTCTTTGGCCAAAGTGCTCCAATTTTGAATTTAATTAATACAATAAATATATTTTTGTATTGCAAAATTATTCAAAAAAAAGGTGAGTCAGGAACAAAAGGAAACGGCTATGAGACAAGTAATGATAGTAATTAAAGTTATTTTTTTCTCGTGGATATCTAAAAAAGGCTTTGACTATATTATAAAGTCATTTGAGAATTATTGAATAAATATATTTTAATTTTAGGGTGCAATAAGACTTATTTAGTGGGATTAAGTTTACTAAATGATAATCAAAGATTCTTATATGACGATAATTAGATTTGACCCATTTGGAGTCAGAATTGAATTGTACTTGAGATCATTCCATAAGCCTCTAAAATGACACCAATTTAAAAGATTTAAATAATACAGAAAATGAAATAAATTTTTACTACACAAAAATTCAGGAGATGAATAATTTTTTGTTAAATACACAAAAATTCATGTGATGAATTTATACATGTTGGAATTTAAATAAAAAATTCAAAAAAAAAAAAGGGAACCATGTATAAGAAGCCGATTTAGTCATTACACACAAGTGTCGTGTTGTGACAGAGTAACGCCCTTCATTCCACTGGCACACCAGCGTGCAACATGTGTCCCGTTTATTAAACGGGTTAGGAACTCTCAACTCTAATCCAACACAATTATTGAACAGCCAACCTGTGGGTTACCCATTTAATTATATTATAATTTTTATAATTAAATGCTAGTTTGTTAACTTACAAACATGTCAATAATATATCCCATGGTTGATAGTAGTAATAAATACATAACATATTTATAATTGTTAAAATAAACCATCAAATTAATGCCACTAAATATAATTTAAAATAAACCATCTTATGTGTAATAGCCTACCAAAAATATCTATATAATAACACTAGTGTGTTACTGAAGTGCCTAACATAACTATATAAACGGGTCGAGCTTATTGAAAATGGGTTAAATATGTCAAACTCAAATTCAACCCAATTACCTAAACGGGTTAAACGAGTCAACCCAAATTCAACCTATCTTAAAAAATCCCAACCCAAACCCGCTATCTTCACATCGTGTTATCATGTCATATCCGATTTTGCTAGCCATACTTAAAAGGCGATACTTGTTGCGTTGATTATTTGAAAAAAAACATGTAAAGTTGTTTGTCCCACATTGAAATTTGGAGTTAAATTTCCATCTATTACTTACCATAAATAGGGCTTTTGAAAGCTCAGTTTAGCAACCCAAAATTTTTTGAAATTATTTTTTGGAGAATTAAAAACAAGTATTTTTTCATTTAAAATTTTTTTCATGAGCACAACAATTTCGGAGTCCATACTATAGGTGTTCAGTGGAGATTGCGAAAAAGGTCTCACGGTCTCGACTCTTTCTTTTGGGCGACATTTGTCGTTTACATTCAAGTAATTTTCTATTCCGTACTTTTGTATTCGCTTTTCTATTTATTTATTTGTTTACTGTTTTCATTATGCAAGGTATTCTATGTTATTATGTTACAGGTCTCTAGGTTTAGAATTTGGAATTTTAAATCTTTTCTGCATTAGTTCTGATTAATTTAGAAAATATTTTTAAAATATTTTCCAACAATAAGATGGTGGGAGATATTTTGATTCATGCATTGCTTTATTTTATTTCTTAGATGTTTCAAGAGAGTAATTAAGCTGGGATTAAGTTTGGCCATTCATTCTCAAGCATTTGCAAGAGAGACTGCCACCCTTCGAATGAGATTCAGGCTATCTAGTCTATTCTGATCCAAATAGGCCTAAAAATAGCCCGATTGAGACAGAAAAAGAGAGAAACCAGAGCTTGAGAGGGGTTGGCATTGAAAACGAGCTAAGCAACAACAAAAGTATTCTTTTATTTTAAATAGGATTTAATTAAGGTTTTTAAACTTAATTATATTAGGTCTTTTATTTAATTAGTGTTTTATTTATTAGAGTTTGTTTATACTCAATCATGTACTTAGGTTTAGAATTTTTAAGTTATGTAAAGATTATATTAGGTTTAGTTGGAATTAGAATATGATTGTTTTTAATAATTCAATTTAAATTAAGAGTAGTGTTCGATGAGTTCCTATACATAGGTTCTTCGTTTATAGTTTGAGGAAGCTTTTGATTATTTGATAAATTTGATGAATTGTCTTATTTTGAGTGATCTCTGTAATTTTTGTCTTGAAAGATTTCAATAACAATTATGTAGCTCCTTTTTAAGTTATTGCTCGGGTATTCGTAGAATCAACGAGTTTTAGCAAATCCTTCTCAATCCGGCGTCATTGGGTACGATCAACGAGTTAGAGGCACCTACATTTCCCTCCAAGTATCGTTGAGGTTTGAGGTTGCTGATCGGATATTCAGACCGATTTGCATCAGTTTGTATTAGAGACAATTGATTTGCATTAATTGGTATCAGAGCGAAGGCACGTTCCTTAATTATTCATGCCACCGAGGAGGCGAAAAAAGGATCATAAACTCACGGTGGATGTGAGATTCAAGTGGCTTGAGGAAAGGGAAGAGTGATTGATGCAAAAGATGATAGCATTGGAAGTGGAAGTCTATGACTTGCATCGTCACCATCGATTATCCTCCTAGACCGTACCACCTCGACCATCATCAAAATCTACGAGTCGTCGCTTTACCACCTACCCAACTCGAGCTCCACCACCACCACCACTACCTTTTTGGCCCCACAAACAACCACATTCCACCACGTATCTCCACTACCGCTCTTCCATCAAAATTGTCCAACAACCACCAACGCCGCTTCACACATCCAACCGCACCACAACCAAAAGAAATTTAAGCCACCACATCACGAAACTAATCTCACCATCACCAACCAAGCCAAACCAGTTATCCACCACCAGAAACTCAAAAAATCAGCCCCCAACCACAATCACCACCAACAACAACCCACCATGATCCACCAACTCTGTTTCACCCACCAACAAAAACGGATGGTCAATCTCTTCAGGAGTTTTCTTCTCCACTAATCTTTGATGAGCTCATATACGATGAGCCAGTCTATGATGAGGAGAAAATTGAAAAGAGTGAGATCCTAGCCCCACCGCAACCCAATAACTCCACCAACACCAACCTTGTCCATTGCCCACAAACCACCACCGGTCCAACTTCAACCATCTCCGTTATCTCCACCCGAGCACCAATTAATATAACCCCACATCTAAATACTTCAACGCTTAAGTTGAGAGCCTATAATTTTTCCCATGGCCATATTAATCCTCCAACAAGATTAACAAGTCAAATTGGAGGACAAATTATGTTTAAGTAGGCGAGAATGATGCAAACAGGCCTGAAAATAACCCGATTGAGGTAGAAAAAAGAGACAAACGGGAGCTCGAGAATGGTTGGAATTGAAACCAGGCTAAGCAACAACATAAGTATTCTTTTATTTTAATTAGGATTTAATTAGGGTTTTTTGAACTTAATTAGATTTATATCTTTCGATTAATTAACATTTTATTTATTAGAGTTTATTTTTACTCAATCATGTAATTAGGTTTATGATTTTTGAGTTAAGTAAAGATTATATTAGTTTAGGTAGAATAAAAATAGGATTGTTTTTTTTATAAAATAATTTGAATTAATAGTATGGTTAGATAAGTGCCTATAAATAGGCCATCAGTTTATAGTTTGAGGAAGTTTTTGATTATTTGATAAACTTGAATATTTTGTTTTGAGTGATCTCTGTTATTTTTATTTTGGAAGAGTTCAATAATAATTATGCAGCTCTTCTTTAGGTTATTGTTGGGGTATTTGCAGAATTAACGAGTTTTAACTGATCTCTCTTAATCCGGCATCGCTAGGTACGATCGACGGGTTAGAGGTACCCTACCTTTCCCACCATATGTCGTCGAGGTTCGAGGTTGCATGTTGGATCTTAAGACCGATCTACATTATGTTGCATTAGATGGACCCCTTAGAAAGAGGATATCTATTATTTTCCTCACCTGTATTTTAAGTGAGGAGAAAATGTGGTTCATGTACGATTTCATACTATATTTTCATATACCCTAAGATTTTACAATGTTTTTGAGGTAATCTAACCTTTGGTAATCTTTTCTTAGGTATCCTCCGCATAATTCTGTTAGAGTTCTGTTAATTTTGCAATGTGGCACTTTAAAAAAATAAAAATGAAAGAGAACATTTGGTCTATGTGCCGTAAGATTTTATAATATAATTTTTAGATATCTTGATTGAAATGTTTTTGAATTATCCTAAACTTTGGAAACATTTTTTTTAGGTACCATTAGCATAACTTTGTCAGTGGTTCCGTTAGTCTTTGCTAATATGACATTTAAAAAATAACTAAAAGTTTCATATTTATAAAAAAATTTAGAAAATATAATATTTTAAAAATACTTTAAATAATTAAAAAATATTTTATTTATCCTAAAAAATATGTAAAATATTTTATATATATTTAATATTTGTATAATCATATATATTTTGACAGTATATTAAATATCTAAGAAATTGTCAATATTAATAAATTTGTTAAAATATTTTAAATATTTTAAAAAATAATTTAAATATATATAAAATATTCTAAATATTTAACAAATATTTTCAATATTAAAAAATGTTTAAAACATATAAGAAAATCAATTAAATATTTTAAAATGTTGGATAATATATTCACGGAGGCTCCCTGAACTATTTATCAAAATCAAAGTAACCCCCTGAACTTTTAATTTCATCAAAGACACCCCTGAACTATTGGTAAAAATCAATCTGAACCCTCCAATTTGTAATTTTATCAAACACAACCCACATACTATTGGTTAAAATCAATATAACCCCCTCAATTTCTAAGTTGTATCAATGATACCCCTAAACAATCAAAGAAGATCAATTTGATCCCTTCAAATTTATCAAAAGACATCCAAAACTATGAAAAAAAAATTAGAAAACATTGCTTCAAGTATCCTAACATGCGGTAATACGATACAGGATATTTTGTATATAGACATGGGAATGTTAGAAATATAATTCCTGCATTGGAACTGTAAGTAGTTAGGTAGTTACAAGTTGTTAAGCAAGATTTAGTGTATGGAGGTTCATATAAGTAGTCATAATTGGATTCAAGAAAGGGTATGGAATTAGAAGTCTCAATTATCTTCCCCCTACTACTCTTCTATGTTCTCTTTCTCCCTTAATTTCTCTTCAAATTCTCAATTAGATCTCGAGGGACTTGATCTCTTTTGAACTAATCCATATCATTAGTATCAGAGCATCTCCACGCTCTCAACCTGTGAAGGAAAAAAAAAGTGAAATGGCTATCAATGTGAATCTGGAGCTCAAAAATTGAATAGCCGAAAATCTAAGACACTAAGGAGTTGCATTAATTGAGCAATATCGGAAGATAGATTTCAAGGATCTTAATTGGATCCACAGCCGGAAAAATTGGTCAAGTTATCTAGAAAAACTGATGAACTAGTCAACAAGGAGAAAATTAATGTTGTGACCATGGAAAATTCGACAACGAAGACGGTGGTGGCAGTGGAAATGAAGTTTGTGAGCACTGGTAAATCAGAACAAATTACCTCAACAATTGCACCGGATCCGGTCAAGAAAGCACCAAAACTTACTAAAAATGAAGACCGCAAGCCGAAGTTGCCGGAGTCGATATTAGAGGAGGAAGACAGCATTTCCGTCACCACCAAGGTGCCGAACCACCAGCTTGGGTCGACGAGGTAGCGTTTAAACCAGCCGAAGCCTTCATCGGAGGTTTAGATGCACGAAATAAGGAACCAACGATGATGGTGGAGGTGAAGAAGGTGACCTCCACGAGAAGCCCGTTCAGCACCGTGGAGGGCCACCGCACTTCGTTGGGGAAGACGAAGATTACATCATCGTCAAGACAAAAGTTGAGGATGCCAAGGGCCATCTTGAAACCAAGCCACTACCGCGAGAGAGCGAAGAGGTTGATGAAGCCTATCAACCACCAAGCACCGCCGCTTGTCATACACCGCTGGCCACCTCTTGGCTTCCATCACTCTCCACCGCATGACCTATACAACGTTTCATAGATGCGGAGCACCCAACGAACAAGAATTGGGTTAGGGTTGAATTGGTTTAGACAAAATTACGATTTTACCCCTTCACTTTTACATGGTTACTTAGTTTGCTTTTACTAAAATATTTTAAGTAAAAATCATAAAAATTAATACCTCTAGTATTTGATCCTAGAGGGTTACTAATTTTGTCAAAATGAGTAAATGTGCTTGTAGTCCTTTAGGTTGAATATCTGGGACACATCCTAACTACTCAAATAGTTGTAATTGATCCAAAGAAATCAAATGTTGTAATGCAATGGCTAGAACTAAAGAATGTGAGATACATGTGGGTGTTCCAAGGTCGTATAAGGTACTATAGGAGTGATATAAGAGGCTACAGTATCATTTTCAAAATCGTCCAAAGAATTATGCAACTCAGAAATTTCTCTCTAACCTCCGACAGTGCTTCCTAACTTAACACTTGAGGACAAGTGTGATCTTTAGGAGGGTGTATTGATACAGGATATTTTGTATAGAGACATGGGAATGTGAGAAATATAAGTCTTGCATTGGAACTGTTAGTAGCTAGGTAGTTACAAGTTTTTAGGCAAGAGTTAGTGTATGGAGGTTCATATAAGTAGTCGTAATTGGATTCAAGAAAGTGTATGGAATTAGAAATCACAATTACCTTCTCCCTACTTCACTTCTCTATTCTCTTTCTCCCTCAATTTCTCTTCAAATTTTCAATTAGATTTTGAGGGACTTGATCTCTTGATACATGATATTTTGTATATAGACATGGGCATGTAAGAAATATAAGTCTTGCATTAGAACTGTAAGTAATTAGGTAGTTACAAGTTGTCAAGCAAGAGTTAGTGTATGGAGGTTCATATAAGTAGTCATAATTGGATTCAAGAAAGGGTATGGAATTAGAAATCACAATTATCTTCTCCCTACTTCTCTTCTCTATTCTCTTTCTCCCTGAATTTCTCTTCAAATTCTCAATTAGATCTCGAGGGACTTGATCTCTCCTGAACTAATCCGTATCATTGGTATCAGAGCTAAACAAGCCTTTGACTATGGGTGATTGAACCCGAATCCAAAATGGCATTTGACCCAATTGCATTTGCCGAAATAAAAGCGCAATTCTCAAAGATAATGGCACAACTTGATGAGATGCAAGAACGCTCTAGAATTTGTGTCAAATTGGAGCAAATTACCCCAATTATGCAAGACTTGGTTGAGGAGGCTCTAGAACCACCAACACCGACCAAGATCGAGGTGGAGATGACCTATTTATCATTAGGACCTCCAATAGAAACCAAGAACTCCAACCACGAGGAGGATGTAATGGAAGTGCCAATGGAGGAGACAACCGGGGACGTATTAAGTGAGGAACCATCAACAATGGCCCTGAAAATGGTTGTGGGGGGTATAACAGCAGCGATAATGTCAAAGGATCCTTAAAAAGGGCTGACGATGGTGATGGAAAAGATGATGCCAGTGAAAATGAACGCAATGAAGGTGGTTCCGACAGAGGAGCCGATGAAAATGATGGTGGCATTGGTGGAGTCAAACTCAGTAAACCCACCATTCTTGTTCGGACAAAGGTTGAGCATGCTGACAAGACTACCACCATTGCTAGAGTTTCGACTAAATTTAGCTATTGAAGTGAAGGGGCTATTGAAGGTTAATGATGGCCACCAAGAGCTGACAACACCGAAGTCATCAAGGCCAAGGGTGGAAGTGCGACCGCATGACCTACAAGATGATGGGATGACTCACGAATTATAGTTGGTATCCATAGTCTTTGACCCAGGAGGAGTAATGCTTCGACTTTCACCCTTGAGGACAAGGGTGCTTTTCAAAGGGAGGATATTGATACAATGTAATTCTGAAACTAATACCGCTATTAGTCTAGGATATTAGATTGAGATTAGACTTGGATTGGTCATTAAAGATACATGTATGGTTGTGGCAATTTTGTAATAAGTGCTTGATTGATGTTAGTTAGCTAGAGGAGTTAGTTTGGATTTCAAGAATATATAAGTAAACAGTTGTTGTTGAATGATAATAACAGAAATCTTTTCTCCCTAAACTCTCTCTTTTGCTTCTTCTCCCTTATTCTTCTGAATTTCATCATTTAGTTCATCTTCGAGGGACAAACCGACCCTTCCTAGACTAATCCGTATCATAATCTATTTTATACGTGCCCTAAGAATTTTTTTAAAATTATTTTGGAGGCACCATAAACTTTCATAACCTTTTTTCAAGTTTGTTTTTTTCTTATAACTCCATTAGAATTCCGTTAAATTATGCTGATATGAGAAGTAAAATAAAAATAAAATACCTCAAACATAATTTAAATATCATTTATAGTTAAAATTTTTTAAATTTAAAAAATAAAACTCTTAAAACTATAATTAAATAATTTTGGAAATAAAAATAAAATTTTATTTTTTAATACTATTTTAAATATTTTTTAGTAAGTCTACTTTAAAAATAAATAAAAATTTTACCTTCAGTTATATTATTTTCAAGGTTCAAGTTAGTGTAATTTAACAAAAATCCGAATAGAGTTATATGGATAATATATGAAAAAGAATTACCAAAATTTAAATTATTGTAAAAATATTTTAAAACCTCAAGACATCAAAAAATTATTTTATCAATCCTAAGGATACCTGAGCCAAATTTTATTTAAAGTTTTTTAATTGATTTAGATGCTTTTGATATAATTTTTAAAGATAATGGATTGAATTGATTAGAGTTAATAGTTTGGGTTTTTCTTTGATGAAATTGAAAGTTCAGGGGGTTGCACTCATTTTGATCAATAGCTCAAGGAGTGTCTTTGATAAAATTAAGAGTTCGGAAAGTCACTTTGATTTTGACTAATAGTTCGAGGGATCTCCATTAATATTATCCTACAATATTATAATTGTTAAAAAAAATTGTAAATATTTGAAGAAAATATTTTAAATATTCAATAAAGATTTTTAAATATTTTAAAACTATTTCAAATACTTAGAAAATATGCTAATACTCATAGAGTATTTTAAAATTTAATTGAATACTTTAAAAATATATTAACATTTTAAAATATGGTAAATATTTAAAAGTATTTTAAATTTAATTAGGATATTTACATGAGTATTTTAAATACTTTTAAAAGCATTACAATTATTTAAAAGAAGTTGAGATGTTTTTAAAATAATTAAATTTTTAAAAACATAATGAATATTTTAGATATTTTACATCGGAAATAGCCTTGTGCAAGTAGCACCTTGTGGGCTTACCCTCATACACTGCTTTGCATATTTAAAAAATATTACATATCAAATACGTACTTATTCAAAAGATATTTTATATTTTTATATAAGCTTCAATATTTAAAATATTTTGATAAATTTTAAATATTTGAAAGTCTTTATTTATTTAAGAAAATATTTAGATATTTGACCAAATATTTTAATGTTTATAAATATTTTAATATTTTATAATATGTATATTATTTTGCTAATTTGGAAATAGTTTTACATATTTTACATATTTTTATTATATAGAAAATTAATTTTTAATATCTATTGAAATTTAAAATATTTCAATTATTTTCTGAGATAAAATTATTTTAAAATATTTAAATATTTACAAATTGTAATATAGGTTTTAAAATATATTCAATTTAAAGTTCTTTTAGATATTTTTTGTAATATTTGCAAAATTTTAGATATTCAAATATTTTTAAGAATCAAAATATTTTTTAATTGTTTAAATATTTTACAACTTTTAAAATTATTTAAAATATAAATACCATGTTTCAGAATTTTTTTTAAATGTCACGGTACCAAAAACTAGGGGAGGCATAACAAAGTTATTCTGAGTGTATCTGAAAAAAAATGTTATGAAGTTTTAGGGTGCCTCAAAAATATTTTAAAACCTCAAAATACCTGAATAATATATTAACTAACCTCTAGGTATCTAAAGTCAATTTGTTTCTCGGCAATCATTATTATCCGGGGAATAATTATTAGTATCAGAGCAATAACATATTTACAAATAATAAGAGTTATAAATTTTTTTTTTAAAGTAAAAACTACAATCTTATTCTGACAATAATAATTTTATCCATATAATAATATTATCCTTTTTCTCCGAAAGAACAAAAAAAAGCGTAATAAGCAGCATCTCAATGTAAGGCAGAGAGTGCTTTCGGCCACAAGATCTCTCCACCAACATGATGAGAGGCGACCACTGAATTACAATGTAAGGCAGAGAGTGCTTTCGGCCACAAGATCCCTCCACCAACATGATGAGAAGCGACCACTGAATTACAGGAGAGTCAATGGATCAAGTGGTCACGAGTAGGGGTGCATTTAAGCCGAGCTGAGTCCAACCATGCCAGGTTCGAGGCTTGGCTCATTTGCATTAATCTCACCTCGGGCTCGGCTCAAAGCTCGCTGATTTCAGAAAGTTAGCTCGAGCTCAACTCGTTAAAAGCTCGGGTTCGGCTCGGCTTGATCTAAGCTCGGGGGCCTCAAATTAAGCTTGCAATATTTTGATTCGCTTAAGCCCATTGTTTGAGCTCAGGCTTGTCTCATTTAAGCTCAAATTTGGCTTCATTAATCAAAAATATTATATTAAAAAAAAAAAAACTTTTTAGACTCGCGAGCTTACGAGCTCGAGCTTCACTAGGCTTGGGCTCAACTTGATAAGCTAAACGAGCTGGCTCAGCTCCACTCAAGCTCGAAGGGAGCCGAGCTTGAGAGCCCCAAGGATAAGGCTCCATCAACAATATTTCTAACTGTGTTCGAGAATAGTTGTTTCATAACTTCTAATTATTTGATTAGTCAAACAGATAAAAACTATATTTGTTAAAAAATTATAAATTGGCGTTTCTAATAGCTTTTAATTGTTTAGAACTTTTTAAGAATTATTCATGATAGCTTTGGAAAAGCTATATGCTATGTTTGACTATAACCGTTAGCTGTTAGCATTTAGCATTTAACTGTTAGATGATTGGTTAGCTGTCAGCTATTAGCTGATGGGTCATATGTTTAGTAAAATTAGATATTAAAGTTGATGAATTATTGTAAAATAATAAATAGAATATAATTACATAGAGTTTAAACAACTTAAAGCTAATTTGTTTAGCTTTTGAAAAGCTACTTTTCAAAAGCTATAAAAATGGTAACAACAAAATTTTTACCAAGCGTACTATTAGTTATTTAACTAATTAAAAAGCTAAAAACTATAAAACACTATGAAAAATTACTTACCAAACATAGCCATAGAGTTTAGAATTTAGCTTTTTACATATCAAGTTACTAATATACTTTTCTATTATTTTTTAAAGACGTACATCAGAAATACATTGTTCATTTATTTTTATAATATATAACCTACTCACATTATTTTTCTTAAAGTATTAACTTACTTTTATTGGTGGAATTGAGCTCAATTTCAAATACTAAAATTAATTAATTTAAAAACTAAACTCAATTTTACTATTATCAATATTTTAATTGCTAGGTTGATTAAAAAAAAATGCTCTAATTATTAGAATTCACATAATATTAGTTAATCCATACGTTTATTAAAAACAAGTTTATCTATACAACTACAATACCTAATTTATAAATGTGCAACCCAATTGATTTAAAAAAAAAAAAAGTTAAATTGTACTATTTTATTAACTCTATAATTTATTTATAAATGTTTTTATACGTAATTTACATTAAAAAACTAAACAGCTAATTTTAAGACTCACTTATATCTACTTATTCTAGTTATTAGCCAACAGCAAACAATTGATCAATCAGTTAGATGCTAATACCTAACAATAGCCAATGGCTAACAGCTCATGTGAAACATAACCTTCATAAACAAAGAACAAAATGTCTAGTACGTGTTAAGAGTATAAAACTATTCCTGAGCCTTCACCCATCAGCTTAAGCTTTTGAGAAAGTTGGTTCCCTGAGAAAGTTTAGCAAGAGGTCACAAGTTCGAATCTCAACAACTTCCACTTTTAATATTAAAAACAATTTAAGTATAAGGTATAAGGTAGACCTGTGTAATATCCACACTTCAAGCCTAATTGGCATTCACGCGAGGGAGCATGTTAGAGTATAAAACTATTCCTACGCCTTCACTTATCAGCTTAAGCTTTTGAAAATGTTGTTTCCCTAACAGTACGTTCATATATAACAGTGGGAAATTTATGCTGATATATTGAACAACTGCACAGCAATTAGCCTAAAATATATTAAATTAGAGAATCTGGCTATTCACCATGCCCTTTGAGCTTACACCTGCCAGTTCCCTTGCAAACAACGCACCCATCCTACTGGCCAGCTACATGGCTTAAGCAGTACTCTATCCTGTCCTTTACAACATCCTGCAAACATATATAAAGGAATATTTGAGAAAAAATTTGGATAAACATCACTCAGAAATATTGACAAACATATATAAAGGAATATGCAATCAGTACCTGGAAATGGGGTTCAGATTTTCGATTTTATTGGTTAGTCATGAATTGACATTATAATGCCACTGTTTAACTTTATGAAATTGGGTTTTAACCAAAAATTATATATACTTATTCCTTGGTGTGTGGGAAAGAAATTGTAATTCCACATTGACTCTACTAACCTAGAAACTAAAACGATTCAAATCAATTAACCCGAAACCCAAGATTATTTGAAATAGAATCCCCCAACCGACCTAAATTTGACCCGAACTCACAATGATCCAACTTAAATGAATCGAACCCGAATTGATTTGGCTCGACCTGAACCTGACCCGAACTCAAGGTTAGAAATACCCAAACCAATAGATCCAATATTCGAGATGACTCAAACCTAAAATGACCCTACTCAACTCGAGCCTGACTCGAACGAGATCCAACCGAGCTAGTCCAAAACCAAAATAACATAACGTAATTGACCTGAAACACAAATATGATTCAAACTCGATCCATGCCAACCTGAATCCTAGAACGAACCCATCTAATTACTCCAAATTTTCGATATGACTTGAGCACGATATTATTCGATATAACTAAAACTGACCGAAGTTGGCCTGAAACTCGAAATGGCTCGAATCCATAATGATCCAATATGACTGAAAACTGACCCTAGTTGACCCGAAGTCCGGAATGATCTAACTCGATTGAATAGAACTCGAGATGATTAGTTAAAGAATATAATTGCAACTTCCAATTCTTTTGATTAGCCAAATAATAGGATTTCAATTCTTCTCTAATTCCAATTCCATTAAAATTGGAATTTGAATTGTAATTCCACAATCCAATTCTAATTCCATGTGCCAAACAAAACCTTAAGAAAAAAGCATGAGCAACAGAGAGAAAATACTCTTATCAGTAGCTACTAATGCATTCCCACTTGATAGTGGTTAAAGAAATAATTTTCTCCTCCCTCAAAATATAATCCTTACCTTCGCAAAAGATGACAATGAGTCAAGAGGCCATATGCATAAAAAGGTAAAGATGAAAGAAGCATACGCAATCAGATGCAAAAAAGTTTCATACAATTCAGGAATATACTAACTTATTCTTCTTTATCAGGGAAAAGAGCTAATTTATTGCCGAAAGGCTGGGTTTTCTTTGGGAAGCATCCTTGTAGCCTCTTTTACCTGAGCACAATACGAGTTCTACCCACAAGCATAAAAGTCATTGTGCAACATGGAGGCCATTCTTAATAGATTTTGAGCTAATCATTACACATTTGGCCGTTAAATACTATTTTTGTAATGACTTCAATAAAGCATTTATATTACATGCAATTTATAATATAAAATGTTCAGAGATTGTCGAAGGGATACAAAATGTAATGATTGCCCACTCAAATTGATGGAAACATAAGGTTTCAAAACAAATTGAGTTCTCCAAAACACCAAATGGATTGCTATGATCTATTCTGTAAGGCCCACAATATGCCGCATTCACAGCACAACAATGCAACTGTGAATGGGAATTTGATTCCATGCCTACAAGTCTCTGATGCCCTACAAAGGGATCCTTGGTCTTCGTAATTGCTTTTGTTCCTCTCTCGGACGAACCAAAATATTACTGATGCAATGAGACTAACGACCTTCTCTATTGCAAACAACCACAGCCACGCCTAACCTCCTCCCCAGCCAAACAAGACCAAGTCTTAGTTTCCAGGAAGCAATGTTTTCTAGACATTATATAACATGTCACGCGCTCACATAATATAGCAGTTAGTTCAAAGCTCATTAAATATTCCACGGTTCCTATGTATAAGAACTGCACACAGGCCTTGTCCAAAACAGCCAAGGTGAACAAAGGATATTGATCCTTAAAGAGGGGCATCCACCCAATTAACCAAGACTTGGGTATGAGAGTTGGACAAGAGTATATGTCTAAAGGTCAGATGTAGCTATTTTTTAAAATGTTTTTCATGTTTTTAGTCTAAGTAATACCAGCATCTAAGAATTCTTTTTCAACAGAAGTACTTTTGGGCTAAATGAAAGGCTGCGTTACATTTCTCTCAGTTTAACAGCACACAAGACTCTAAATTCTTTCCAAGCCTTCTTGTATTTTGGATGCTATCATCCTAGCAAGTACCACTAGTGTCATCAAAAGAAGAGGTAACAGACTGAGACCTCATACCATCCACAGTTATCGCCACGAAGTCCTAAACTTCCATAGATCGAAAGGAAAAGGTGGTTATTTATTCCCTTTTTCAAGGGGAAGTGCCTTCTGCAGAATAAGCAAGGGGTCATGAACAGTGCCCCCTGCTCTTAGAGGTGCGCATGGAGGCACGTGCACAGACAACCGCCCTTCAATCTCCGAGGCTGGAGCTGCTGGAGCCCATGCTGCTGGTCTGTACAGCCGATCAAAGCTCTGTCTTTGTGCTGGTGTTCTTTGTTGGTGTATTTTCAAAATGTATGTGATTTTACCATACTTGGTTTAAGTGTTTTGAACTTGTATGGGATGTGTGTCGACACACAGGGCCCGTGTGTCGACACACAATGCAACAGAACCATTCGTATGTCGACACATAGGGCCCGTGCGTTGACACACAGATCTTACAGGATTATAGTAACGTTTTGATAAGTTTGGGACGTCTTTTGAACCTTATTTTCTTATATTATTTTTCCGTATTATTTAAGAGAACACATATGAAATGTGTTTACTTGTAAGAATTGTGAAATATTAAAAAGGGAAGTGACCCTTCATGAAGGGATGTGTACCTTCTTGAAGAGACGCTTGAAAAACTACAAATAGCCCTTTAGGGGGTTCATTTGAAAGGGAGGAAGAAAAGAGAATTCTCTTTCATGTTTTGAGAAATGACATTATGAAATACAATTGCAAGTAACACTTGAAAAATTCATATGAAAGTGTTGTAAAAGTCTAGGTCGTTCTCATTCATCTCACTATGTCTCTCCCTTTACGTATTCTCTTCTTCATATTTGGTTATTGTTGCATCTCCGATGATATTTCGTATACCTAAATAAGCTTCAAGGACAGTGATTACATAGCCTCACCAACTTAAGATCTTTTGGTTACCCGGTTCCCGGTATTTTGGGAAATTCTCTAACAATCTTAAGGCTTAATTTCTTTAATTGAAAATGGCTTCTTCACTTTGTGAGATTTGATGGCGAAATATGTGACATTGGAGAAAATGAATAGGAGAGAAAGAAGATGTCTTCTTGGATCCTTCTATTATATAAATTGCTATGGATCAAGGTATGTTATTCAATTTTGAAAGTCATGAAACCATGATACAATAAGATGAATGAAAATTTGTTTTATGTGCATTATTGATTGTGCGGTTGGGGGTCCTTGGAAACAGCCTCCTTTCCTCTCGGAAGGGGTAAGGCTACGTACATCCACCCCTCCCAGACCCTGCTTACTGCGGGAGCCGCGAGGCACTGAGACTGTTGTTGTTGTTGCATTATTGATTGTGCACACGATTAATTTTGCATATGGTATTATAACCAAAATCAAGAACCTATGATTTTTAGGCATTGTTTAGATGTGTTAGTATCATGAATTTTGATTGAGGGTTTCAATCATAAATAAAACTTTGATCCAATGATGGTGTTTTATCAACATGTAATGTTAACATAAAGATGCAATGACCCCGGATTGCTTAACATCATGTAACTTAAGAACAATGTGATTTGAGGCATTGTTGATTAATTAAAGAAATGTAAATATTTGGTTCGGGATGAAATCACGAGATTCTTGTGAATTGATTTGCATTTAATGGAGTTTATATGTGAAATGAAAACCAAAGTTAAGAACTCATGATTTGTTTAACTTGGTGGTTTGTATTATGAATATTTGGTCAAATTGCTTTTCAATCACTCATGAATTTTGATAAAATTATATTATATTATGACATTGCAAATTGTCATACTGTTATTGTTACATATGTTGCGGATGTTTAATTACAATTAAAAAATACATATATTAATAAACGCAACAGGGAAAAGGATTGTTATTTGCTTCAAATGAATAGCATGCATTTCTAATTATAGCTGGCGTTGTTCAGTTCGTAACCGTGTCCTCAGAAAACACGCAAAAGGCAATTAGCCACTGTTCCCAATGTTAATTTATGCATCTTTTGGCAAAGCATTTCATTAATATGTATTTTGCCATTGATGTGCGTGCACTCAAATATGCATATTATGAGAAGAGATTTACATATATAGTTATATATATGTAATGTATCATGTTTGTATTGTAGAAACTGACAAACACCATTGCGGTCAAAAACTACTTATATAAATGTGGAAATTTATTACATTTTATTAAGGTGGTGACAATTTTAATAAGCAAATTGTAAATACATGCTTGTTATAAAATTGAATATATGAAATTTCGTGTTTTGGATGGTTGTTGAAACCAAACATTGAGGCGATGCTAAGAAAGGGAAATCCTTGTTTAGCATGGTTGTTGAAACCGAACGCCAAAACAATTCCAAAACTATTAAAAATAATAACAAAATTGGATGCGTGCTCTGTTATAAGTGGTGATATATAGATCCATGCACTTCGTGTAATCATGATTATAATTCATAAAGAATTATGTTGGTTGAGATGAAATATAAATTGTGCATTATGTATAGTAAATTCATGGTTGTATGAATTTGTAAAATGAACAATAATTATATTGAGAATTAATAGACGTATGTTTATAATTATGTGAGATGAGCCCATAATAGAAAATAAATATGGGTATGTTGATTCATTCTTGTTTAGGCGGTTATAGATACAATCTCATACATGTATTGTTCACTGATGGAATTATAATGGAATGGACAATAGCGAATTTGGAAAATCATGAAAAGCAATGTTTATATGATCATGATTGTGAAAGAAGTTTGAGTATAATCTTATAAGCATGTTAATGATGATATAATGTTAATGCATGTTAGTTAATATAACTAATACTTGCATGAAGAAACAAGTATGGACATTAATGTGGCTGTATGATTAATGCTTATATGCATGGAGGTATGATTTCATTAAATTGAAGTTAATGCATCATAAAAAATGATTTGTGTTACCATATATGTTGATGTGGTTATGAGGTCCATATTTCCATGAACTTAAATGTGATTATGAGTTTTTACTGCTTGGTTATTTAAGAATTGAATGCCGTTTGAATGCTTGATGAGTGAAAGTAATGTGAATTTGAATGGAATCCAGTGGATCGTGAAATGTATGGTAATTTTTATATATGTTGATCCCTTGTATGACTGATATAAAGAAATTCACGTTAAAGTCCAAGGTTAAGAATGATGAGAGAAATTGTATAAAAGCACTTGGAAATGGTGATTTATAATGTCCTAACTGATCACATATCTTTGGTGGGTTTTTCCGAATTTATTGGATGCAATGTTCCAATGCAAAACGCATGCATGTGAAAAACTTTATCATAATGATTAATGCGGTTGAAATAAAGCTTACTTGCGTATTAAGGGCATATGTATATGATGATTGAGTAGTCGGTTAAAATGAAGCGTATTTTATACAATGAATTTTTAAATACTCAAATTGAGTGACAGATTCATGCAATTGTTGCATGGTAAATGAGATTTTTGTGTGATGATATGTTCACATGTTAGGATGTTGTTAGTCATCAACGTGACAAATTTAAAGAGTATGCAAATACTGAATTATGATGACTCTTTTATTACCCATAAATTTTAATGTGTATAAATGGCATGTATATTTGTATGACTGAATTATGGGTGGAGTAAATATCCTAAGACATAAATGTACATGACTACATAGAAAGTGACTTCAAGCCTTTCATTGATCTTGAAAGATGCGTTGTGATAATGTGAATTAAAATAAATTATGGTGAAAATCACGTTTGAGGGTATATCCCTGTAAAGACTCTAGAACTTTGAAAGAGTAAAAGAGTGTGAAAAGAAAAATCATAGTGTTTAGACTTGTATATTTCTAAAGGAATGAACTACAAATAACATAAATGTCAAAGTTCAATATTTTTGTATCATGGATTGTGATACTATGACGAGACTATGTAGTCTAGCGATATTGCCTTTTGAAAGAGAAAGTTAATGAATCTGAAAAGTGCATATGGCAAGTTTACCAAATCAGAGGATTTATTGAATGTATGTATGTTGATTACATGTTGAAATTTGGTGTGAAAATTTAGAACCAAAAGAAAATGTTCCAATGGTATAATTAGAATTTGAAAAAGGTTAGATGTAGCCTTTGTTGTTGGATAGCTGAGTGTGTACAACTAGCTATGTAAGTAAAGGTAACTGGCATGTGGTACATAAGGTACTGGAATGACCATGAATTATGGTGTTAATTTTAATGAATACTCTTCTATTTAGAAGAATACTTGGATGCCAGTTTTATATTTGATAAGGAGGACTACGCTTCTAAAGTGAGTGAATGTTACAAAGTGGTGGGGGTGTTACTCTTTGGGTTTCAAGAAACAGACACGTATTATTAAATCCACCATGGTTGTAGAGTTTGTTGCTTTGATTTCTGCTTGTAAAGAAATAGAATGATTAAAGGATCTTGTGTTTAAGATTCCTTTGTGGCCTAAGCCAATATTGAATATTTCTATCAGTTGTGATAGTGAGCAATACTTTCAAATGTATAAGGGTGAGATGTATCACTGAAAGTCCGGACACATCGGTGTCAAATATTGTTAAGTGAAATAACTCATGAAAGATTGAGGATCACTGTGGACTTTGAAAATGTAAGTCAGAATCTGGCAGATTTCTTATTTAAAGACATTGCTAGAGACTTGATAATAAATAAATGAAGGAATGGTGTGAAACTTGTCATTCTTAGCCACCCATGATAGGCCCTCAACTCGACGCCTAGTATGATGCTAGGTCTCGGGTTCAATGAGAGAGGCTTGTCATCTGTGTGACTGCAAGCACTAAAAGAGAGTTTTTCCATCCCGAGTGTGTAGTGCTTGGTACCTGCGTTATAGATACTAAGAGGATGAGCCAATGCTCTTAATGGACCTAGTTTTAGAACTTATTGAATGTCCCGTCGCAGGGACATGATCAATAGGTCCGCCTTAGTGAGTGTTGAAGTTTGGCCGTTTCAAAGGGGTGATTTTTGACTAAGTGTTTGGCCCTGAAATACTCACGAAGGGTACAAGACACAAGGCAATAAATGTGTCGATCTCGGAGTTGTAGGGTATGTACGGGGAGTATGCCTTGTGCGTGATTGGATAGTCGGTTAGTCAAATGGGTTGTATGGTTCAAAGCTTGGTCTACCATTTTCAATATGATTAACTGTATGGTCTCTTCACTTGCTGGGGGTTCAATCATGAGACACCCTCATTGATGCACAATAAGGCCTCCTTTAATTTGAGATGTTGATTATTCGTTAATGATGGTATTTTGAAAACGGTGGGGGAATGTTGGAGTATTTTCAAAATGTATGTGATTGTCCTATACTTGGTTTAAGTGTTTTGAACTTGTATAGGATGTGTGTCGACACACAGGACCCGTGTGTCGACACAAAATCCAACAGAACCATTTGTATGTCGACACAGAGGGCCCGTGCATCGACACACAGATCTTACGGAATTAGAGTAAAGTTCTGATAAATTTGAGATGTCTTTTGAACCTTATTTTGTTATAATATTTTCCCCTATTATTTTAAAAGAACACATATGAAATGTGTTTACTTGCAAGAATTGTGAAATATTAAAAAGGGAAGTGACCCTTCATGAAGGGATGTGTCTCTTCTTGAAGAGACACTTGAAAAACTATAAATAGTCCTTTGGGGGGTTCATTTCAAAGGGAGAAAGAAAAGAGAATTCTCTCTTCATGTTTTGAGAAATGAAATTATGAAATACAATTGCAAGTAACACTTGAAAAATTCATATGAAAGTGTTGTGAAAGTCTTTGAAAAGGTAGTTCTCATTCATCTCACTATGTCTCTCCCTTTACATATTCTCTTCTTCATATTTGGTTGTTGTTGTATCCCCAAGGATATTTCGTATACTGAAGTAAGCCTTAAGGAAAGTGATTACATAGCCTCACCAACCTGAGATCTTTTGGTTACCTGGTTCCTGGTATTTTGGGAAATTCTCTAACATTCGTTTGCTTCAAAATATCACGTACGTGAGGGCTTTCCATCCCTTTCTCAGCTGTTCCCCCATGTTTGGCCGCCGATGGCTACTAGTTTTTGGCCTCCAGGAGAGTTGATTTTGGCTTGCATTTTTTGGTAAAAACAAAAGGGTAAATTGCAGGGCCGATCTTTTTGAATCTTGGCTGATAAATTATAACATTGGGTCTCTTTTGTTTGATATCATCCAATCACGTCCATATGGAGCGTTAGTTCGGATTTTGATGCCCGTCATTGTTTCAATTTGAGGGTCTTCTTGTTGATTGGGTTGAGGATGTCCTTGAGTAAGTTCACTAGGAGTCATGATGGGAAGGAAAAGGGAGTCATGACCTCTCAAAGTTGTATTAAGCTTCATTGTATATGCATGGGCTACATGTCACGGTCCTACACAACGCAGTGGAATGAACAACCATGCGGTGCCAAGACACTACTGAGTGAAGGCCAACTTGACTCCAAGAGAGGTTCCTTAACACCTCATTACTTCACATTTTCTTTCGCAACACACATTACTTGTCAAGTGCAACCCCTCTCAACCGAGAGTCCCACATCATGTCTCTAGTTCACTCAAGTCCACTAATGTCAAAGGTGAACCCACTAAGTGGCATCTTGACGATCGACCGACACCAAGACCTCAAGCCCTGAAGCGCGACCCATCAACAACTTCACTTTCAAACATTCTATTGTGGGGAATGAAGAACTTTTTCTTCTTAACTCTTGGGCTCAGGAATTTCTATATAACTTAAGTGATACAATAAAAGCTTTTTCTATTCTTTTATTAAGCACTTAGGCGCACACATGCGCACTAAGGCCTAATCATCTGCATTGGTCCATAAAGCTCATTACTCACTTACGCACTTGCCCAACACACGAGCTAGCACTTGTTGCATGCCATCATTTATGTCAGACACCATTGGCACCCTACGAGTCTCGATCGCGCATCTGGACTCCCTGGTCGTTCGTCAAGTCACTTGTCCTCTGTAGAGTCAGCCATCTCTTAGAAATAGCGTAGGATCTTTGCTCCAGAGTAAACCAAAGAACCATCGAGTTCCCCAGGTGCACCTCGTGTTCATGGTTGTTGTCCTTGTTGGGAGTTCACATGATCTCGCACAAGTAGCGTGCAACTCACTCAAGCGGACAACCATCTCGTAGCATCAATCCAATATGGGCGCACGTCCTACTACCCCTCGTCTAACAACTTATAAGGTGCCGCCCAACCCATGCCACATTACCACGAGATCCTACAAATGAGGCGGGTGCGCAACACCACTCACAATAGGGCCAGAGCACCGCAAGTGCTCTCACCATGTGAAGGTCATACCCTGCTTACAGGAGACGCTTAAACAGCGTGTCCTACAGCTAAGACGCGGCTACAAACCTTCCTGGGACGAATTATGTGCACCGTCGGCCCATGGAAATAACACAATGCCCACGGAGTGTCCTATTAACATGGAGACCTCATGTCGCCCTCATGGCTACACTAAGCCCCCCCTTTCCCCCGCGTAACCAAGGAAAACCATTAAGCACTTACACTCAGAGTTCAGGACATCTAATGCACAAACTGACTTCATCGACCTTTGTCTTCCATCATAAGGGAAGTTCCATAACCTAGGATGTCTCTCGCGACACAGTGTGCAACACTGCACGCAAAACGCGCACCATGCCCTCATTCACAGGCTCCCATGCGCTCGCGTTGAGATGCACACTGACACGGCTTATATGCAGCAGACAACACTAGGACGCGCACAGAGGCGCTGAGATGCATACGCACCCAACACTCAGCCGCATGCACGCACGCACCCCGTGTCATGGCACTGAATGTGATTGTGACACTATGCCTCCCTCGACTATTAAGCTAGCTAACATTGGGGGCGTGGATACTAACCCAAGCTCTTTAATGGTTCGCCTTAAGTCACTGGTAGCTAGAATTAGACGTCTACCTCTTCCCTACTGGATGATGACCAGTTGCATGCAGACCGCTCAAAGTCCAGTGAAGAGGAGCCAATAGTCTGCATCTTGCATTTCAAAGAACTCTGGTTTGTGACTGCTCAAATACCAGGTACAATTCTCACTCTATTTTTATGATTGTAAGTCGTAACTAGTTCAAGCTCACTAGGGTTGTGCATTTTTGGTTTAATAAGGGAAACTTTTTGATAACTGACCACAACTCTAGGGGCTTGACTAATACTATTTGCAAAGTTTTCTTGTTGGAGTGAGTTGTGCACAGCTCTAGGCCGCCCCTGAGGCTCGATTGATGCTTATGTGTGTCTTTAGTGAGAATATTGTGGTTGATTACTTTCCTTTCTGCTTGTTAAATGTTTGTGTTATATTAATTGCATTGAATAGGTTTTCTATAGATGCCCACGGATCGAGCTTCTATACTCTTGCTAGCCCGAGGGGTATTATTTGTCAGTCATTGACTGGCCTCACCTGGTGGCTGCTTGTTTCTCTTGTCCTTATGAAGATTCTCTACTGGAATATTAGGGGTTTGGCTTGCCTTGTTGCCCACCAAGAGCCATTGATGATTATTCGAAAAGTTAATCCTAATATTGTGGCCATTCTTGAAACTATGGCAGCTCAATCTAGAATTAAGGCGATATTCCCTTCGATGGGATTCGATCACGACTTCTGTTCTCTGCATGTTAATCATACGAATGGAATCTGGATCCTTTGGCATAAGTCAGAGGCATGATTTGAGATCAAAATTCATGAACGACAGGCTAGCACATCTTAATATTGTTAGCAAATTTGTAAACTCAGCATTCTTTTTGTTTTGTCTATGCTTTAACAAAGGAGAACAAAAAAGACCTGTTCCGGGATAATCTCGCAAGGGATGGAAGGATGATGTATACTCTTTGGTGCTCATTGGGGATTTTAACGAACTCAGAGACCCCTCGGAAAAGGTAGGTGGAAGTCAAGTCGCAGATCGTAGGTTTCGTGTCAATGACTTCTGTCACTCTTTTAGGCTCGTAGGTGTTCCCTGGAATGGTTATAAGTTTACTTCGAGTAGGGATATAAATGGATCTCTAGTTCAGAAGGGACTTGATAAAGTTGTCCCTAATTTGAAATGAATGCGGTGTTTTCCATAATGTATCATCCAGAAGGCGCATGTTTCTATCTAAAACCTGTAGCAACATCATATTGCAAACTGAAATGTAACCCCCTGCAAAGCCAAGACCCTTTTGCGTTAGAGCGGGATGGCTCAATTATGATAATACCGGGAACCTTGTAAAGAAACTATGGGAAACCAGAGTCAGGGGAATCTAGGATGTTTGAGTTTGTTCGAAAGCTCAAAGGTCAGCCACATCTATTTGGAGGTTCTGCTACAGAAAATTTGGAGAAGAATGCTTTTAGAATTAAAGATGTTGAGGAAAACGTAGTGCTGGCCCAAAACCATGGGATTTTGAATAGGAAATTGCGCCAATTGAAGCTGTAGGGTTGGAGGCTTCTAATGTTTCATCATAAATATTATGCTAAATACTGTTGTAAGGAATGGCCCACAAAGGGTGACAGAAACTCCAAATTTTCCAGTTGTCGGGGTTATGGCAAGGAGGAAGCACTGAGGCATATTGGTATTTGCTACAATAAATGAATCCTAATTTTAGGAACTCGGAAATAATGTTGATGAGGTGGTCACAGGATATTGCTAACCTGTTTATTCAAGAATTTAAGAGAAGAATTGACTCGTCGGGGGCTAATGTCCTTTTTCGGTCCCTGAACCACCTTAAGCCTAAGGTTTCGCCTCCGGATAATATAGATCTAACCAAGCAAATTTAGAATGCAGTAGTTCAACAAGCAGTTTTAGAAATAAACTTGCATAAAGCCCCTGGCATTGATGGATTCTCTATGTTGTTCTTTCAGAAGTACTCGATTGGATTGGTATGGATGTTAGTGAAGTTGTTAGGTCCAGTCTATGGGGTGGTCGAATCCTCCATGAAATCTACTATAGTTTCATTACTCTTATTCCAAAATCTGACTCCTCTCGCTTGGGGTGTTCATTGGTCCAAACCCGGACCATACCAGACAGAGCTGAAGACCGGAACTGACCTCTTTTGAAGTCCGGTTCGATCGACCGATTATCATTTCTTTCTTTTCTAGTTCACAGTATATTTTGTCAATTTTGGACAACTTTAAAAACTTCTAATAGAAAAAAAAGAATAAAAAATAAACAATAGAAATAACAGAAACTATAGGAATATTAAATGATTATCCCCAAATACATCGGCTCATAACAAATTATATTTACTAAACCTGACCCTGATAATTTGGCCCATTAGATTTGATTCACATTTCTCAATTCTCCATTAATAACCAACAAAATTCTTCATAAATTAACTAGAAATAGTTATGCATAAAAGTCTTAATAATATATATAATATAATAGTTTATCATTAAAAGAAACAAGATAAGGTTAATATAGGTGTTTACGGCTATTTTTAAACTAATTTCAGGCCCAAATTTTATAAGTCTAGGTAGTCCACTTATAATCTAATAAAGAAATAGGAGGCCCAACAATATAATTCAGGTTTTTGGTCTAGTCTCGAGTTTTACGAGTTTGGACCAGACCAGACTGAAACCCGAAATTAAGTTCAACATGAGGACCGAGGACCGGACTGAAATTCAATTGGTCCGATCCGGTCTGGTCTTGGACCGAATGATTGGTCCGATCAGGTTTTTCGGTCCAGACCGGTATTTGAACACCCTACCCCTCGGATGGAATGTCAATCAGTTTCGTAGAATCAGCCTATACAATGTGTTGTATAAGAAAATTGCTAAAATTATGGCTAATCGTCTAAAACCTATTATTGGAACGATAGTTTGTCCATGGCAGGGGGCCTTTGTCCCCGGTAGATTATCCAGGATAACACCCTAATCGCTCATGAGATTATGACAGCTTTCCTGAGAAATAAAGGACAATCCAAATGGGCAGCGTTAAACTTGACATGGAGAAGGCTTATGAAACAGTTGAATTAGTCTTTGAAGTGGGTTTAGTCGGGTTTTAGCCCTATTAGTTCTTTAGTGATATTGATCTTGTATTAGTAAGTTACTAAGCTTGAGGGTCGGTTAAAGATTAGAGAGGGAAAGTTAGTTGGTGGTTAAGTTGTTGACTAGGTGCAATGTATTTGTAGATATTTTCTAATAGCCAACGTAAGCATTGGATTAGTATAAATAGGTTGGATTCTTCATTGTAATGATCCATTGAATGATAATAAAAAATATACTCTTCTTCTCTTATCCTTAATTCTCTTCTCTATTCTCTTGATTTCTCATCTTAATCTCACTTGTTGCTCATCTCTCATTCTTATTTCATAATCATGATCCAAGGTTGATCTTGGATCATGACAATTGGCATCAGAGCTTGTGAATTTGCTTCCGATTAAGTTGAATTAATTTCAATTTGATTGCAAAGCACTAGATCAACATCAAGCCCTTGATCATATTGTATTTTATCAAGATATTGTGCGAAATTGTTCAGATTGTTTTGCTGTCAAGATTGAATTTGATCCAGATTCAGTTTAAAAGCTTGCGGTTAGCGCAGTAATATAGTTGTCTTTTGTGATCTTCTAATCTTAAATCATCAATCAAGCTGGACTTGCACTAGATTTAGCTGATTCCGTAGTGAACTTTCTGACTTAACCTCAAATCAAGCTCTTAGCTGAAATTACTCTTGATCTCACTGGATTTCTATTCAAGCTAAGTTCTGCAATTCGAATCTCTACTTCAGTTATAGTGTTAAATTGTTCGGATTGTTCGATGCAGCTACAATTGCATTTAGTCTAGCTTCTGAGTTCGTTCTAGTATCAGATCATGTTGAAATGCTGAGCATTTGGCTACAGTTGCTTTCTTGTTCGTTGTTCTTGAGAATGCTAGCTGACATTGCTCTTAAATCAGTTGAATTGTTGGCTTAAAATCAAGACAGTGGTCGAATGTGATTCAAGCATTAATTCGATTCAGAGGATTCAAGAATCGTTCGAGCAAAATTCACAGAAGGTGTTATGGATTCTTGAAAGTATGCTGATCACACTGCAAGAGATAGAGCAAGAGGCCAAGTAGAAGAGTGTGATGCAACAAGAGGACACCAAATGCAGTGGCAACGAAATTTAAGCCTATGATTGAAGTAAGGAATAAGAGATCACTAAGATTGAAGCAACTAACTCAGCAGAATCTGGTGCTCAACGTGCATTTGATTAACAAGAAGTATGCTGCTAGCAAGAGATTTAAGAAAGGATCGGAAGTGAGGCAGCTTAAGGGAGTGATTGGACCTATAAGAATGCAAGAACAACAATATAAGTGGAAGGAGAATACACCTCCTCGAGCTAGTGTGACAATTTTACAACTTCAGTAAGTTGAACTGAAACAAAGGAATAACTCAGCACTGAAAAGGAAATTTGTACAGCAGCCAGACTTGCATACCAAGTGGTTAATAAAGTACCAAATAAGGCTCAATTGAGGCCTATTGATCCAGGAAAGGAGGATCAAATTAGTAGTAGACACAACCAATCATACTGCAAGATCAATGTAGAAGATAAGGGTAGCAGTTAGTGATTCTATAGCATTTAAGTAGGATACTGAGATTAAGTCAGATCAGTGCAAAGAATTGATAGATACAGGTCAGGCTCTTGAGTTTCAATTCAAAATCAATCACACGAAGTCTGGGAAGCTCAATACAGACAGCTTAGCATCTATTCCGCATGGGATTGCAACATTGCAAACTGTTGAGCAAGAAGTGGTGTTACCAATTGATGCAGTTATGAAATTGTAAATGCATATTGAAGTTCATAGCAGTAGGCTATTACATCTGAAGCTTACATTGCACCCAAATATTGTGATTAAGTTGGCGTTTCATCTTAGTTGCAAGAAATGCTATGCAAGCAAGAGATTAAGAGCATTGATAAAGCCAATCCTGATCTATAAGGGGAGGCCTCCAGATTTCATGTTTCTTAAGTCAAATGCAAAGGTTGTTGAAAAGTTTTACAAGATCAAGAGCAAGAGTATGAGGCATCCTAAAGCGGTGTTGATGGCTTTTGATAAACTTGGGGCATATACTTAGATCAAAAGAACAATCAAGATGGCTAGGAAGAGGAGGAAGTCTATTAGCAATGTGTTATGATGTTGATGTAAAGATTAGTGCAGTCTTGGTCCTTAGCTGCGTTGGTGTAATAAGCTTTAGTTGCAGTGCTGCGTTTTGAATTGGATTAGAGCAGCTGTTGGTTGTTTTTGGCACCAAAGGCTGTAGTTGTCAATTAAGTCGGTTAATAGGTCAAGATCAAGTCAATTGTGGTGCCTTGATGGTAGTTAAGTCGGTTGATTGTTTGTCTAGGTTCAATGTGCCTAGTTTGCTTATAAGTAGCATGTTCATCTTGTTAGAGATCCATTTAATAAAAATTCAAACATCTCTTTGAGATCAATACTCTCTCTCTCATCTAACTTTCTCTAATTCTCATCTCCTTCACTTCTCTTCTCATCATAACTCTTTTTCTATCCTATCTTTCCCAAAGGTTAAGCTCAAGTAGATCTTGAAGCTTAACATTTGGTATCAGAGCTTGAGCTGGTTGTTAATTGCTCGTTTGTAGATTGATTCTAGCCAGCAAACGCAAGAAACAGAATTTAACAATGTCTGGTGGTGTAACAACTCGACCAACAGTAGGAGCTAGAAATCCAGGTACTTTTGTTGATCCTAATGTCTCTTATGCTTCGGCAGTTGGTGCTAGTGCAGCAAGAGATGTTCAGTCCATTACGAATGATCAGTTAAAATCAGAGACAAATGAAATGTTCGATCCATTAAAGCAAATGCAGCAGGAGAACGATCAACAGATGGATATTATGTTCGATCGATTTAAACAAATGCAGTAGGAGAACAATCAAAAGTGGGATGAACAAATGCTTCAGCTGATGAGACAAGTTCAGTTGGAGAGCAATCAGAGGATTAAAGGTCGAATGTCTCAGCAATTGCAACAATTGGAGGAAAGGTTTACTGGTCTGGAAGCTCAGGTCAATAGACAAGGTGTTTCGTCTGGAGTCGGAATCTTATTGCCTACAAGTCAGTAGATGCAACCTCCTAATGTGGTTCAATCTCAAGTTCTGAATGTTGTTGCTGAATCTCAAGATAGATCTCAAGTGGCTAATTTGACTGATAGTCCCCAAATTCATCCTCAGGCAGCTGATGTTAGTCCTCAAGATTGAATTCCAAAGGTCGAAGTAACTGCCAGGCCTTATGATCATCCACTTGATCAAGTGCAATCTCGATCTTCTAGTATGAATCTTGGACAGAATGATCACCCTCCCAATCATCCAGAACACCTCAGATCTGCCACTATGAATGATGAACAATTGGATCGCTCACCTGATCAAAGGCATCAACAACAATTAGGAAGGTATGATGCTTCATCCAATAATAGAAGCACTAGATTTAGGCTACCAAGAATACAGATTGAACCTTTTGATGGCAAGTAGCCACAGTCTTGGATTAGAAGATGTGATCAGTATTTTCACTTTTATAACATTCCAGATGAGCAAAAGGTGGAATTGGATGCTATATATCTTCAAGGAGATCACGAAGTGTGGCTTTATAGCGTATTGAAGACTAATCTTACTCTTTCTTGGGCTAAGTTTGTGGAAGAACTTTGTGAGAGATATGATGATGAAGACTTAAGTGATATTGTTGATAATTTCAACAAAGTGATTCAAGTCACATCTGTGAAGGAGTATATGACAAGGTTTGAGAACCTTAGAGCAACCATGATAGCTGTATATCCTCAAGCCACTAAGGCATATTATGTCTCGAGTTTCATTAGTGGCTTAAAGCCTAAAATCAAGAACCTTGTGAAGGCAATTGGTCCTAAAACACTGTCCAAAGCTTATGCTAAAGCTAAGCTCTTTGAGGCCATAGTTCTTGCTTTTACTGATGGACCAAGGTACAAGGGAGGAAGCTCCAAGCAGCAGAAGGGATTTGATAGGCCCAAGGTTACTCGTTCTATTGAGAAGACAGCTCAAAGGCTTTGTTACAGATGTAATAAGCCTTATCAGTTTGGCCACAAATGTAATCTTAAATTTTCCATGACAGCTAAAGGAGCCAGTGCAGATAAGCAATCTGGCAATGATGAATCTGAGACTGAAGACGATAGTTCGGGCCAGGAATCACAAGATGAGCTGATTAAAGATGCAATTGAGATCTCCTTGAAAGCATTGACAGGGAATGGAACTCACAATACTATACGGATCAAAGGAAAAGCAGGCAAGAGATTAATCATTGTCTTGATTGATAGCGGTAGCACTCATAGCTTCATTGATCCAAAGGTGGTGAAGAAAGTAGGACCTAAAGTTTTCAAGACTCATCCCCTAGCAGTGACTGATGCTGATGGGAATTCAAACCTAACTCAGAACAAGTGTCAAGAGTGTCAGTGGTCTATGCAAGATCACAAATTTGTTTATGACTTCAGAATCTTACCCTTGGGAGGATGCAACACGGTTTTTGGTGTAGATTGGATGAGAACCTTCAGTCCTATGATTTTTGATTTTGCTAAGCTAACAGTATCATTTGAGGTACAAGGATGCATGGTGATTCTGCAAGGTATTTCTAATCAAACTCGGTTGCAAGTGATTAAAGGTGAGAAACTAAAAGGTGGATTCAAGAAGAATGCTTATCAGTGGGTAGGACAACTGTCTGCAATATCTCCTATGGAGATGGGAGACATTCCTCAACCTGAAGTGAGAGCATTGATAGAAGAGTTTGAGGATTTGTTTGGGTAGCCTAAAGCATTGCCTCCTAAAAGGAATTTGGATCATGCAATTCCTCTCAAGCCAAATTTTAAGCTAGTGAAGTTGAGACCCTACAAGTATCCTCATGCACAGAGGACTGAAATTGAGAGATAGGTTGATGAATTGCTCCAAACATGCTTTGTGAGGTAGAGCCACAACCCCTTTTCTTCTCTAGTCATACTCGTCAAGAAGAAGGATGGCACGGTAAGAGTGTGTATAGATTACAAGCATCTTAACTCATTGACGGTGAAGGATAAGTTCCCAACTCATGTCACAGATGATTTGTTAGATGAGCTACATTGAGCTCATATCTTTTCCAAGCTTGATCTGAGGCAAGGATATCACCAAATCAAAGTATTGGAGCAAGATGTGTACAAGGCTACTTTTAGATCACATCATGGGCACTTTGAGTTCGTGGTTATGCTCTTTGGCTTAACCAGTGCTCCAGCAATGTTTCAAGCAGTAATGAACGATGTCTTCAAGCGGTTCTTAAGGAGATTTGTATTGGCATTCTTCGATGACATCCTGATTTATAGTTCTTCATTGGAAGATCGTTTGGTGCATCTAAGGGAAGTGTTCTTGATCATGTGCAATCACAAGTTATATGCAAAATTAGTTAAGTGTTCCTTCACACAGATCTAATTGGAATATTTGGGCCATGTTATCTCTCATGGAGGAGTATCTACTAATCCTTCTAAAGTCCAAGCAATGAAGGAGTGGCCTGTGCCGGTGACCTTGAAGCAGTTGAGAGGGTTTTTTGGCTTGAGTAGCTATTACCGAAATTTTGTTGCTAGCTATGGAGCCATAGCCAAATCTCTAACTGATCTATTGAAGAAAGATGCATTTAAGTGGTCAGATAAAGCTCAAGAGGCATTTGAAGCTTTTAAGTCTGTAATGTGTAAGGCACCAGCTTTAGCAATGCCAGATTTTGCTGTTCTATTCATCCTAGAGATAGATGCTTGTGGAAATGGTATTGGGGTTGTTTTATCCCAAAAGGGGAATCGAATAGCCTCCCCAGCCAAGCTTTGAATCCTAAACATCAAGCACTGTCCACTTACGAAAAGGAGTACTTGGCAATCTTTCTTGCTGTTGATAAGTGGAGGCATTATTTGGATGGGCATCACTTTACGATCAAGACTGATCACCAATGTTTGAAACATCTTCTTAAACATAAAATTGTCACAAGGATCCAGAAGAAGGGGTTAATGAAGTGGTTGGGGCTTGATTATGACATTGAGTACAAGAAAGGGAAAGAAAATGTGGCAGCTGATGCATTGTCCCGGAGGTTGGAAGATTATGAGCAAGGATTCTATGGAGCAATGTCTATTACACTTCCAGCTTGGGTTGAAGAGGTGAATAAGTCCTATGAGGATGATTCTTTTGCATAAGAGTGCATAACAGCTTTTAGTGTGAGCAGAACAAGCAGTACTGCCACTGACACAAAGGTGTCTGTTGTGAAGGAAGTTATTCGATTGAAGGGCAAGTTGTACATTGGTTCTTCCACTGATTTGAGACAACAAACCATTAGTGCCTCTCATGATTCAGCTTGCGGAGGACATTCAGGAGTTGAAGGCACCTATCAAAGGCTTAAGGCCTATTTCAGCTGGACAGGAATGAAGAGAGCAGTGGCTAATTTTGTGCAAGCTTGCGAGGTTTGTCAGCAAACCAAGTTGGGTGATCATAGATATCAAGGTCTTCTCCAACCTTGGAGTTTATAGTGAAAAGAATTGTCGATTATGTGAAGGTTGAGTTAGTGGAAGTGTGTAAGCGGAGTGTTGAGGAAGTTGATCAATTTGAGCAAGAACCAGAATGCTTCGATTAAAGATGAGAGCATGAGATTAGGAGCACATTCCGCTGATGTATTTAAGCAGTTCAGCAAGGAGGTTGTGAGTAGTCCCGCAATTGTTCTAGTTGCGTTCAATGTTGTTAACAATATAAGTTGCATCAAGGATTTATTCAGGTGTACTCTGAATCCAAGCTTGTGCTTAGTTACAAGGTTGCAGTGTTAGTAAACTTGAGAAGGGAAAGGATGTTCAAAGAACTTGGAGTTTTGAATCACATGAATCATTGTAGCTGCAGAGTCTCACTAGAACTCAGGAAGCAAGAGGTATACATAGACAAGGATGTTCAAAGATTGAGCTTTTAAGTGTGATAAGAGTAATCAAGAATTAGTCCTTGGGCAATGCTGCATTTTTTAGCTGGAAATGATAGTTAGGAAAACAATCACCGAAGTGGATTTGAATGGAAACTCAGAGTGTGTTGTTCTGATTCAGGAAGTTCAAGAGAGGTCTGCTGGAATTGAGCAAGAAAATCTGAAATGTGTGGCTTGTAAGCAAGAAGCGAGTAATCCGATCTGGAATCTTATCACACCAGTTGGGCTCCCTTGGTTGGATAGAGTTTACAAATTTTATGCTGAAAGTTTAATTAATCAAGGTCACTTGTTGGATGTGTGCGTAAGGACGCATTCAGTTGTTTTTGTTAAACTAAAGCACTTTGGAGCTCTAACAGTAGGGCCTTTGAGGGAAATGTTTACTTGTTGCTGGCACCTAAAGCCAGTAAACAGAACTAGAGAGTGATACAGATGAAAGCATTAGTTGCTCGGAATAAGTATGGTAAGGAAAGAAAGGAAGTTTCTATTGAGAAGTGGATTCAAAGCTTGGAACAAGGAGTTGTGACCTGTTTTTCAGAAGTTTCTGCAGTAAAGATGTTTGGTTGGCTGATAAAGAGTGATGCAGTTTTTTTTAGTGGAAAAGACATGAGAACGAAGTTGGAGAAATATATGCAGGATGGTGAGATATGTCAAGATTCCAAGAGACTTCATGTTCTGATCAAGAACACTAGGGACTTCTCAGTGAAACCTTGCAAATGAGAGGATTTTTGCAAGTTGTTTACTCATATTGCTGTAGCAAAAGGGACTGACTGATACATAGCAACTTGTTGAGTGAAGTTCACATGCTAAACCATGTGGGAAGGCAGTAAGTTACTCGGTATGTGAGCAAGCTACTCGACTTGTGAAGAAGTTTTCAAGCTGCAACATCAGCAACAATAAGAACTCAACAACAATAACAGGTCTTCAAACTGTAATTCAGATCCCATTGTTCATATTTCAGATGCATATTTCTGCAACATAAGCATTCTTCTAGCTGCAATTTCAGTAACAAAAATCGCTCTTCATGTCACAATGCTCTACTAAGATTCTTGATGCAAGAATTTTTAAAGGGGGGAGTATTGCCATGACCAGGGTATTCAGGATTTATTGGATTAAGAAGTAATAACTCGCTGATAGTGATCAAGTAGCTATATTCAATTATATTAGTCTTTGAAGTGGGTTTAGCCGGGTTTTAGCCCTATTAGTTCTTTAGTGATATTGATCTTCTATTTGTGAGTTACTAGCTTCAGGGTCGGTTAAAAGTTGGAGAGGGAAAGTTAGTTGGCAGTTAAGTTGCTGACTAGGTGCAATATATTGGTAGATATTTTCTAGCAGCCAACTTAAGCATTAGATTAGTATAAATATGTTGCATTCTTCATTGTAATGATTCATTGAATGATAATGAAAAATATCCTCTTCTTCTCTTATCCCTACAAGTTATTACTTATTAATCCAATTTATCCAGAACACCCGGATCATGACACATTATAAGGGATGCTCAGTGTCCCTGGTGTTGTTGCCAATGCGAGTGATCATGTCCTTCTTGATTGCCCCTGCTTGAAGTTAGTTTGGAGGATTGCTGAGTCTCTAGGTTGGTTGAATTCGATTCCTAACCGTCAAGGATTCGTCGTGGAGCTTCAAAGGTGTAAAGCATTGAGAGGTAACAGAGGTCGAGAAGAGCTTATTTGATTCGTTGTCTTATGTTGGAAAATCTGGAAGGATGGAAATAATCTTCTATATCGTGAGGATCAATCCCATTCTCAAAAACCTGTTATGCTAGCTAAGCATATGCATCTTGAGTAGTCACTTCATAACAAAGCGGATGAAATTGTGAATCTTAAAAAGGAAATGTCTAGCAAATGTAGGCCTGTTAGAACAAAAATGGATCTCTTGGAAAACCCACCTGCTGGTGGATTCAGGTAAACTTTGACGGATCGAAATGCAGAGAGTTCGCCGCTGCAAGATTCATCATTCTCGATTATAAGGGGAAAAAGCTCTTCGCGGGCTCAAGAAATATGGGAAGTGTTTCTATTCTAATGGATGAGGTGTTAGCAACCAAAGATACTCTGTTCTACGCTAATCGTTTGGGTGCAAAATGTTTTTTCCGGGAAGATGAATGAGATAGTCATCAAGGCGATTTTAGGTTCGTATTCGACTCCTGCTGACATCCTCCCTATTATTGGAGATATCCATCTATTGAGTCATCAATATGCTTAGATGTCTTTTATTCACTATTATAAGGAAGCTAATAGACCTGCGACTGGCTAGAGAATATCAGTCATAGGGCTTCGAGTATTTCTATGCGGGATTATATCCCGCACGGAGCTTTTCTTTCTCTTATCCGTGCTGATACCTTAAGGTTCCCTCTGAGACAAAGGAAATCTTGAGGAGTCTTGTCCTTAACCATTAAAAAGAAATTCCCTTCCTCAAGCTGCCTCTTCAAGAGTTTTAGCTTCCAGCAACCATGTTCTCAAAAACTCCCATCTTCCTCAACACACATGATTTCAAGTCTGAAGGGAGCTTCCCTTCGCCACACTGGGAAGTTATCTAACATAAAGGCAAGGAAGACCACAGATGGTCTCCCCATTATAATGCTCTTCCCAATAATGCAAAAATAAAAAGCATGTAAAATATTGAAAAGGCCAAAGGATTCTTCACTTCTGGACCACGTAAAATCCCCATCCCATTGTAGAAAGGTTCAAAAGACCATTAAGTATACATAATATCCCAAAATACGGAAGAATCTCAGCTCTCGCTTTGGCATATGACCCCACCGAGGCAGTTTCTACTCTCTGATCTAAGGGCCAAATGATCCCAAAAGCAAAATCAATCTCCACTATTCCAAAGAGACTGTAAACACAGAAGATGATAAGAAATCAACTTCAACGTCTATTTTCCACATCAACAAAGTACCCCTTACTGACCCTCTGAAAGAAAAAACAACAAAGTTCACATTCCTCCAGCCCCACAATGCCATAACATCCTGCCAAGAGGAGGATTAAGTATCTTGATGCATGACAAATCACCCATCTAAGAGGAACCTGCTATATTCCAGGATGTGATCTTTAACATAATGTTGCCTCAGATGCATAGAGGCCCCCAGTCTCTTTATGTCTCCTCTGTCCCTACCATGATTGACTGCTGATTGTTGTCTCCTGATAGCCTTATCCCTCTTTTGGTCAGTGACATCCCTATCCCTTCTAATAGACGATAAACTTATCCTAGACCTATCCTTAACACCCTATTTTGTAACACTTTTTGCTCATTACATAGTTGTAGGGATACTAACGTTTCTTAGTGTTTTGAAGTAGGATTTGTCTTACCAACACTTATCAAGCTCGACAAAAACAAGATTCAAACAATCATGGAATCATTACTTATTGGATAATTTATTAGCCAATTATATCACTCAATTTTAAAAATGATTGAAATGTGCAGACATCCTGGAGTCAATTTTCTTGATCTTATTCATTAGAGTACTAAGTTTCCTTGGTTATTGCTTAATATTGACTTTGTTTTAATATTTATGCTTTAATAGCTCCGCTAATAACATTTCACTAATCCTTTTTCTATAACCAATATACAGTAATATAAGCCGTTCCTCTACACTCCCAAACTTAGAAACTTCTATGGCTGCCCAATCACCGTTTCCGCTTCCGTATCCGCTCCCGCTGCCATTTCCAACTCATGGAACCATGTGACGGATGTTGGAGGGAGGGCGACAACCGATATGCTCTTTGGGCCATATAGGAAATGATCCCCCAACTTATATACATTGAAATAGAGCACTAATGACCATGTTAAAAGAGTTAAAACTCATGGGCCCATGTGAACTGGAATTAAAAGAATGATATCCCATTTAGATGCCAAGAGGCCTTAGTCCGCTAGTTTTATAAAAAAAAAAAAAAGACACAGTTGAGACCCAAACAGAAGAGGTCCTAGATCCAAATCATAGTTGCAGGAAGCGGAAACGGGGAAGTGGGCTGTTATAGAAATTTCCAAAATAGGGAGCATGGAGGGAGCACTTATTTTACTATACACTAGATATACAAGGATTAGTGAAATGTCATTAATTGAGTTGCAAAAGCATAAATATTGAAACGAAGTCAATATTGAGCAATAACTATAAACATTTAGTACTCCAAGGAATAAGATCAAGAAACTTTGCTGCAACATGTCCTCACAATTCAATCATTCTTTAAATAGAGTGATATAATTAGCCAACAAATTGTTAAGTATCTTCATTTCAAAATGACTCCATGATTGTTTAAATTGTGTTTCCGTCAAATTCGATATGCATTGGAAATGTGAATCTACTTTTTGAGCTTGAAATGTTAGCATTTAAGAGTTTCCCACTGTCCAAATCCCCTCACCCCGACCCCACCTTACCTACAAAAAAAGGGGGTCCCATTTTATCATTCCTTAACTACCAAAAAGAGGGGTCTCATTTTGATCGTTCAGACCTGCGGATGTAACCTATATGTCCCTTCTTCAGATCTTGCACTTGCCCAAGCACTACCTCTAATCCAAATATTACCAAAACTGTAATTTCTAAGAAATAAGTATTTTCCACACAAATTACCAATAAACTATAAGTAGGTGTTCAAATTTTTGTGAAATATCTAGCCATATTGTTCACTAATTTCATTAGTTTCAAGCCTCCCCACATTTGAATAAAATAAACCTTAATTTTTTGACAAAAAGAGAGCTTCTTTCTTTGAATAAGCAGCCCCAAATTTTTACCAAGGAAATTCTTTCGACAAGTCAAGACTCCTTTGCTGAATGTTGAAAGCCACCATATTTGACTATGGAATAAACCACTTTTCCCCTTCTTTGAACACCAACAAAGCTCACCCTCTTTACAAATACCCACGTCATTGCCTTTCTTAATCATTCAAATCAAACGGTTCTTCATTTTGAGTAAAACTAAGAATAAGAGTTAAGGGAGGAGAGAGGAAGAATATAGAGCCAAAGTTTGTGATTGTGATTTTAGAAAAGCATTGTTTCTTCTAGTAAGTAACTTATTCATTAACTCTTTCACTTTTTTGCTAAAATCTCTAAGTGATTTTGATGTATTTGTTTGTATCAAAATTTTATAGTTTTCTCCAAATTGTTGAAGAGACTTCCCCTTACACACCACATGTTTACCCCTCTATGTGTTTGAAATTAAAATAGGATCAAACATGTTTGACTAAGTTTGTGGAATATAGAATTTAACATTAGCTACGTTATATTGCTTTATTTATGGTATTTTGGAAATATGTTTTGAATCACGTTCTATGATGTGCAAATATGCAAATATATTTATGATGCTTTATTTTTTACGTTGTGCCCTACGATGACTGGGAAAAGACATCTTTGAGCCCTCAGTGGATGATTATACCATCTTTGTTAATAGTGCACTATTTGGAATGTGCCTCATAACTTGTAATTGGCAGGGGATCTAATTATGATAGCCAATTCTTAGCCCAATTGCAGGGATTATATGCAACTGCAACCAAGAGGCTTAAGGCCTAAGAGTTTAGTTGATGCATTCATAAGTTTTTTGGGATTAATTTTTAGCAAACTTCAGCTATGTTTTGATGTGTTTCACGCCTTTTAACTAACTTTTGATTCTTGTTTTGTTAACAGATTTGTTACTTGCTAAGCATTATGCTCACCCTGTTATTTAACAATTTCAGACAAGGCATTGTAAGCTGAGTGGAGGAATTCAAGGGACGTTCTCTCGACATGGTTGAAGTGGTTACAACCTTAGAAGACTTTCTTTTGCGCTGTATGAGTTAGTAGTTTAGTTATATAGGATTATGTTTATTTCTTGGAAGTCTTAGCCGTTTGCTTTGAGTTTTGAACTCAAAGGGATTGTATCATGTGTTTTCCATTGTATTATAAAGGGTGGTTAGAATGAATACTCTTAGTATTTCAACTATGATGACTATCGGTTCCCTTGTTGGCTTATAAGTCATTGACCCATTGTTTCCTATGTTTCAGGCTGTGATAGAGATGGTATTGAAGCAGGATTCTAGCCTAGTGGGTTTTGGGAACTTTACTTAGTTTGCATCATCGTTAGAATTTAGTTCAAAACATCTTTGGATATATATCTTCTTCTAGTATTAAAGTTTTATATGTTAGGACGGCAAATCGTCCATCAAACGTTTCAGAAGATAATGAGGATGTACCCATCCTTCAATATGCCCGAAGAAAATGGACTAATCAAGCTAGGGCAAATAGTAGTGGGAACCTCGATGCTTTCTTACCTGAAGATTTAGCGCAAAATTTTATTCAACAATTAGCCTAGCAAATCGGCGTGCACGTCAACTGAGAGACCTGTAGAAATGTGATGCACGACGAAGGTGCTTCCGAAGCTCATAAAGTTGTTCAAAGATTCAAAAGGATGAATCCACCATGCTTTGCCGACAACGGAGATCCTCAACAAGCCCTTGACTGGCTGAATAAGATAGAGGAGCACTTTAAAGTACTAGAATGCACTGACTTGCAAAAGGTCAAGTTTAGTGCGTTTATGCTATGAGATCGGGCAAAAGACTGGTGGAAATTAGCTAAACCACAACTTCTTGAGGCGATGACGGGAGAATTTTAAAGAACTCTATAATACTAAATTCTTCTCAGGGGTGGTAAGAGAGCAAAAGGCAGCTAAATTCATAGATTTAAAGCAAGGGGACAATGTCTTTAAATGATTATCTGAAGCGCTTCACCGAACTATGTCCTTTTGCCCCACATGTGATTTCGAATGACTATGCCAAAGCCAGAAAGTCTGAAAGAGGACTGAGGCGTGATATCAAGCTTTGGGTAGAACCTCTTTGACACAAGTCCTACCGAGACGTGGTTGATACTGCTTCTGTGGTTGAAAGGGAACTCAAAGAGAACCAACAAGCCATATACTTAAAAAGGAAGGATCGAGTCAACACAACATCACAAGGGGACACGAACTCAAGGAAAAAGCAAATGTTTTGACTTCTAACAACAACAATTCGTCAGGGAGTAGTAAATGCCATGTGTGCAGCAGGTTCCATTGTGAAAATGAATGGTACAGAAAGATAGGAGCTTTCTTTAACTGTGGTAGCGTGGAACACCGGATTGCAAATTGTCCGAATATGACAAATGGCACTAAGAGCAACCACAACAAGCAAAATGTGCAAAAATATGAAGCAACGGAGTCTCAAGCTAAAGGTAGAGTCTTTGTTCTATGTCAACACGATGTGCAAGGTTCTAACTCTGTGGTGACAAGTGCTTTATGTCTATCCTCGCTTTATGCTCATGCACTGTTTGATTATGAATCAACACATTCCTTTGTGTCTCCTTTACTAGCTCAAAAACTTGGCACAAATCCTGTACACTTACATGCCGAAATATGTATAGAAATGCCAACGAGAGATTCTATGATCTCTAGATATCTATGAAGGGAGTGCAAAATTAGAATTGGGGATAGGATTCTACCTATTAATCTAATCGTCCTAGACATTCATGACTTTGACATTATTCTCAGCATGGATTGGCTTACGACCGTTAATTATTTTGCGAAGAGGGTGACAATCTATATTCCGGGCCAAATTGAGTTTGCGTTCCAAGGTAGTAGCCATCATAATCCTCCACCCACAATATCTACTTTACAAGCTCATAGACTTATAAGGAAAGGGTGTAAAGGATATATATGTTTTCTCAGAGATGTCAACAAAGAGTGTCCTAAGTTAGAGGATATTGTTGTTGTTGTTAAAGACTTCCTAGATGTATTTCTGGAAGACGTCCCTAGCTTGCCTTCAAATAGAGAGATAGACCTCCCTATAGACCTTGTGCCAGGAACTGCACCTATATCTAAGGCTCCATATTGAATGGCCCCTGCTGAACTAAAGGAATTAAAGATACAGTTACAAGAACTGTTGGACAAAGGATTCATTCGTCCAAGTGTATGACCATGGGGTGCACCTATTCTGTTTGTGAAAAAGATAGATGGAAGTATGAGTCTCGGTACCGAGAGTTAAATAAAGTGGCAGTAAAGAATAAGTACCCTCTCCCCCAAATTGATGATTTATTTGATCAATTGCAAGGTTCTAAAATCTTTTTCAAAAATTGATCTTCAATCAGCGTATCACCAGCTCAAAATCAAGGAAGAAGACATACCTAAGACGGCATTTAGGACACAATATGGGCACTACGAGTTCCTAGTGCTACCTTTTGGATTGGTTAATGCAAATGATGTTTTTAAGGACCGGATGAATAGGGTTTTAAAGCAATATTTAGATCAGTTTGTGGTCATATTTGTAAACAATTTAAATTGTTTACATTAAAACTAAAGTAGTTCTCACACAATTACCAATAAACTACAAGTGGTTATTCAAATTCTAATTGAAAAATTTACCCAAATTGCTCTATCATACTTGACAAAATAAGCCTACAATTTTGATGAACCTCCCTCCCTTTGAAAATCAAGTTCTCCAATTTTGACCAAGGAAAATCCTCTTTTTGACTAAGATTTTGCTTTTTGACTAGCAAGTCAAGCCCCCCACATTGGACCAAAGAAAAATCAGCCCATTTTGCTTCTTTGAACACCCCAAACCTCATCTCTACTTCTATAAATACCCCTCTTCATTTCCTTTCTCAAATCATCTAAAAACCAAGTTCTTCATTTCAAGTGAAGATAAGAGTTGAGAGAAAAGAGAGAGAGACGAAAGGTAAAAGAGAGAGTGAGCCAAAGTTTGAGCTTGGGATTTTAGGAAAGCTTTATTTCTTCTTGTAAGTAACTTATTCGTTAACTCTTTCACCCTTTTTGTTAACGTGTTCTGATATGTTAATAGCTTCTTGAATTCTCAAAACACTAATTTTGTACACCACATGTTTACCCTCTATGTGTCTGAAATTAAAATGGGATCAAATATCTTTGACTAAGTTTGTGAAATGTGGAATTTCGCTACATTATAATGCTTTGATTCATGGAATTTTGGAAATGTGATTTGAATCATGTTCTATGATGTGCAAATGTGAAATATATTTCTTATACTTTGTTTTGTGGGTTGTGCCCTACGACGCGGGAAAAGACATCTTTGAGCCCTTGATGGTGGATTAGACCATATTTGTTATCAGTGCACAATTTGGAACGTTCCTCAGAACCCGTAATTGGACGAGTACCCAATTATGCTAGACATTCTGAGCCCCGTTGCAAGTGATTATATGCAGCCACAACCAAGGGACTTAAGGCCTAAGAATTCAGTTGATGCGTTCTTGAGTTTTCAAAATTAATTTTTAGCAAACAACTTGAGCTATATTTTGATATGTTTTATGCCTTTTAACTAATGCTTGATCCTTGTTTTGTTGACAAATTTGTTACTTGCTGAGCTTTATTCTCACCTTGTTGTTTAACAATTTCAGACAAGGCATTGAAAGCTAAATGGAGAAATTCAAGGTACCTACTTTCTACATGGTTGAAGTGGTTACAATCTTAAAAGACTTCCTTTTACGTTTTATGAGTTAGTAGTTCAGTTATACAGGATTATGTCTACTTTTTGAAAGTCTTAGTCGTTTGTTTTGAGTTTTAAACTTCAAGGGATTGTATCGTGTGTTATCAATTGTATTATAAAGCATACTTAGAATAATATTCTTAGTATTTCACCTACGATGACCGTAGGTTCCCTTGTTGGCTTATAAGTCATTGGCCCATTGTTTGCTATGTTTGGGGCCGTGACAATATTTATTGATGACATTTTTGTGTATTCGAAAAATAATGAAGAACATGTAAACCACTAAAAGATTGTCCTTGAAGCTCTTCGAAAGAACTAGCTCCATGCCAAGTTCAAAAAGTGTGAGTTTTGGCTAAAGAAGGTGGCATTTTTGGGTCGTGTAATATCAAAGAGATGGACTTTTAGTAGATCCATAAAAAGTTGAGGCTATCATTAACTGGGCCAGACCTACTAATGTGGCTGATGTTTGTAGCATCCTTGGCTTGGCTGGATACTATCGCAAATTTGTGGAAGGGTTTTCGAGCATTACATCTCCCGTGACTCAATTGATGGGAAAGAATGCTAAATTTGAATGGAACGAAGAGTGCGAAAAGAGCTTCCTACAGCTCAAGCAACATCTAGTTTCTCTCCTATCTTAACCATTCCTTTTGGCAACGAGGGATTTGCTTTATATTGCGATGCTTGAAGGAGAAGTCTCGGATGTGTCTTAATGCAACACGACAAAGTTATTGCATATGCCTCTCATCAACTGAGGCTTTATGAGCATAACTACCCAACCCATGACTTAGAACTTGCTACTGTGATTTTTGCGCTTAAAATTTGGAGGCATTACTTGTATGGGATTTCATGTGATATTTTTATCGATCACAAAAGTCTTAAATACATTTTCTACAAAACGAAATTGAATATAAGGAAACGTAGGTGGCTGGAGCTGCTTAAGGATTATGACCTCACCTTTCATTATCACCCAGGAAAAGCAAATGTTGTTGTTGATGCCCTAAGTAGGAAGAATGTGGAAAATTTGGCTTGTCTATTGACAAAGCACAAGCGCGTCCTCGAGGACTTACAAAAGTTGGATATTGAAGTAAAAGTGCAGGACAATTCAAGCTCACTTGCTTAGTTAAGGGTACAGCCGACCCCAATAGAGCGGATCAAAGAGGCCCAAAAGGTTTATGTTCAATTCTGTAAAATTTGCAATAATATGGAAAGTGGTAAAGAAACCAAATTCAAGATTCATGAAGACAGTTAGTTGATATTTGGAGAACGAAGGCTATGTATTCCTTATAATTCTAAGTTGAAGAAGGAATTACTAGAGAAGGCCCATAACTCGAGTTATTCTGTGCATCCTGGTGGAACCAAAATGTATCATGACCTTCATGAAAGATACTGGGGAAATAATATAAAGTGGGACATTGCTCAATTTCTTGCCCAATGCCTGACATGTCAGCAAATCAAGACAAAACATCAAAATCCAGCTGGTGACTTTCAACCAATGCCTATACCAATGTAGAAATGGAAAAATATTGCAATGGATTTCGCAGTTAGGATCCCAAGAACAATAAAGGGGCATAATCCAATTTGGGTAATTATAGATCGCTTCACTAAATCTTCCCACTTTCTACCCATAAAGATCACTTACAACCTGGACAGACTCGCCAGGCTATACCTACATGAGATTGTCCGGTTGCATGATGCTCCAGTATTTGTTGTTTCTGATCATGACCCTCACAATTTTGGCAAAGTCTACAGCTGGCATTGGGTACCAAACTTACATTCAGTACAGCCTTCCACCCTCAGAAATAAGGGCAATCTGAAAGAAAAATTCAAGTGTTAGAAGACATGCTTAGAGAATGCGTTTTGGATTTAGCAGGAAGTTGGGATGATAATTTGCCATTACTTGAGTTTTCTTACAACAATAGCTAACACTCCATCATTGAAATAGCTCCTTATGAGGCATTGTATGGGAGGAAGTAAGATCACCTGTTTACTTGGATGACAACGCGGACAGGTTGCTTTTGGGTCCAGAGATCCTGCAAATTACAGTAAAGAAAATTCAGTTGATTAGAGAAAGACTTTGAACGGCTCAGTGTTGTCAAAAAAGTTATGCAGATGTTCAAAGAAGGCCATTTAATTCTAAAGTAGGGGATCATGTATTCTCGAAAGTGTCTCCAACTAAAGGTGTAATGAGATTCGGCAAGAGAGGGAAGTTAAGCCCAAGGTACAATGGTCCCTTTAAAATCCTTGGGAAAGTAGGTGAAGTAGCCTATAGAGTAGCAGAACCACCTTCCTCATATAGAGTACATAACGTTTTCCATGTATCCATGTTATGTACGTATGTGCTCGATCCAAACCATGTACTACAACATGAACCTTTGCAAATAAGAAGTGATTTCTCCTATAAAGCGCATCCTGTAAAAATCATCAAACAAAAGGAACAAGTACTAGGGTCTCGAACCTTAAGCCTAGTAAAGGTTCTTTGGAGCAATCAAAGTGAAGCAGAAGTGACTTGGAACGAGAGGATGAAACGTGCACAAAGTATCCATCTCTATTTGATGATTTAGGCATAAAAGTTTCGAGGGCAAAACTTCTTTTATGGGATGAAGAATGGAAAGAATTTAAATTTTTAAGACATGGGTATTTTCCACACAAATTACCAATAAACTATAAGTAGTTGTCCAAATTTTAGTGAAATTTCTAGCCAAATGGTTTACTCAATTCATTAGCTTCAAGCCTCCACATATTTGAATAAAGTAACCCTTAATTTTTTGACAAAAAGAGAGTGTTAAGGTTTCGGAGATTGCTCTTGAACCTCAACCTTGGTTGGGATAGAGAGAGTATGAGATGAGAAGAGAATATAGAGTTGAGATGAGATAAGAAGGGAAAGTAGATGAGAAGTAGAGAGAGATATCAAAAGATATCAATTTCATTCATCAAGTTGTTCTTTGAATACAAGCTAGAGCCATCTATTTATACTACTTCCTCCTAGGATGGCTTAAGACTAAAAATATCTAGAGATACAATGCATTTGGAACCATGGCCTAACCGACTTTCCCGCCACCTAACTAATTAGCCGCCAACCTTGACCGGCCAATGACCACCTAGGCTATATGACACTGGAGTTCACTTATTACATGACTTAACAAGAGACTTATGCAACTAATTAAATCAAGACTCATTCTAGTTCCAATATCAACAAGCTAATACAACTTCCCTACACTAAATGATCATTAAATGGCAGCCAAAACACCAGCAGCAGCAGCACAGCAGCAAGACAGCAACACAGCCACCCTCAGCTCATGCCTCGGATTCTTGGGTCATAACATTCCCTTCCCCTTGAAAACATTCTTGTCCTCAAGAATAGAAGAGAGTTGTAACAATGAAGATCAACTTCTGGCTGGAATTATGCAGCTCGTAAGACTCCATGAGCAACTCAATCTGAAATTGCAGCAGTGCACAATGCATGATGCTTGTTTCGACACAATGTTTGCGTTTGAACATATAATTTTCTTCAGGAGGTTTGTTTTGATCAAACCAAACATCAACAACACACCCACAACACCACATGTTGCAGTTAACACAGCTCAAAGTTCTATCTTGTTGCTGAGAATCACAAAATGCATCAGTACTTTTGATTTTCTGCTTGTTGAATGCTGCACAACAGATTTGGTATGTCGTTAACCACACAAAAATGCATTTGAAGTCCTTTAACATCTCGGGAGGCCTTCCAAACTCAAACCAAGAGAACCCAACATCAAAATCTGCTTGTAGCCAATTCCCATTGCAACTCAAACAGCCCCATTTCTTGATCATGGTAACCAAACACAATGTAATTCCATAAGAATGTAGCTGCAACTCTTTCATCTTGGATCTTATCCAAAATTTGTATTGCTTACACATCCACTTACTAAACCAACTCAGACCAAGCTCATCAAACACTTGATTGCTTCCCAAAACCACATGTTGTGCTGCAGATCCCCGAAATTCAGCAGTGTATAACTAACACAACCCATAGCTGCAATTATTACCAATTTCAACTCGATTCTTGTTCATATGTAAGCTTCTTGATGCGAACAAGTTATGGCATCTTCCCAAAATCATGATAGCACCAATCACACTCATTCTGAACAACTTTTTTTTACTGCAGATAGTGAAAGAATTTCAATTCTCCCAAAATTTTTAGCACCTACCTTGCATTCTTGCTATCCCAACTTGAGCAATTTAGCCCTTGTGACTTTGGCTTGAAATTCTGGACTCTTGCTCCACCAAATTAAGTACCTGCAAGTCACAACTGAGTTCCAAAGGCACAAGGTCATCACTTGAATGCCCAAAGCAACCCATTTGACAGAATGCATTCTGCAGCTCACAACTTCCAACCTGATCTCAAGACTTCCTTGGATCCCTTGCTCATCCAACCACCAAACATACCTCACATGATCAAGCTTTGCTTTATTGTCAACCAATACAAGCATAAGTAACAAATATAACAAGTGGAGACACCAACCGAGCTCTTGAACAGCTGAAAACTTCTTCCAACACAGAGTTGTTCTGTCCCAAGCTACCTTGCTGATTTTTACTCTGATTTTAGCTGAAGTTTTCCTCAATCTTGCATTGATCTTTTCCATCCAAACATTAAGAAAATATTGAAGCTTATGCATATGACTTTTCCATTCAGAACCACTCTAGCATATCACCCCAAACACATTCAGGATCTGCTTCTGATAAAAAAGCTGCAGTTGCTGTTCGTTCCCATTTCCATGTGCTATCAACTTTGTCTTTGCTTGGCTTTGCACACCAGCTATGTGGTCATACCTAAGGCCCAACACCTCTTCAAACCATCCATCATTCATCAAACAACTAGCAACAATTACCATCCTTTCAAGTAAGCACTTCTGTATGAACCGAAGCAACACCAATTCTGGAACAATGGAAACTTCATTGCCACGAGAATTATGCAGCTTGTAACATGTGTAATCCTTGTCTTCACAGCTTGCTTTGATGTTAACTTCGCAATGACCCACAGCCACTGCCATTTTTCCACCAATGCTTGCACTGACACTGAGCTCTTCATCATCAAACGGCAGCATCGGATGCCAAGCTTCTCCAAACACTTGTAATTCATTCTTTCCCGGATCAAAGGAACTTCCCACAACATGTGCATCAATTAAAGCATTTATGGTACTCATTTTAGTTTGCACAGAAATCTGTTGCAGCACCTTACTAAACTTATACACCTCCAAAAAATTTATTGCTTGTATAAGCACCATGCTTCTCCTTCGTTGAACCTTGAAACGCACTCTCACTACATGATTAATTCTTTTCAGCATAAAATCAACTCTTTTCATCTTCACATAACCTTGAGTATCTTCTCCCGGATCAGGAGGCAACTCATCATAAGAGTATGTATTGGGACACACATTTTTTCCGTTCAAAATCACACCTTGTCCTGCATCAGGTAGTGCCACAGCAGCAACAATGGATTTCTCTACAGAATGTGGTAGATCAGCAGTGAAGATGCTTCGATTCTGCATACCAGCTTGCCATGGAGTAGCACTTAATAGATTTGACGATGTATCCAGTGGTATTACGGCAGTAGCATCGAATTTTTTAGCAGAATACTTCGGGTCTGCATAGTTCTCTGCTTGATTGCTTGCAACGACTTCATAGTGACCCACTTGTAGCATCGAATCATCCTTTGGAGACCATGACTCAGTCACTGACTTGTCAAGCTTCAATTTCTGCTTAGTAAACGTCTTTTTACCCCAAAAATCTTTCAATGCGTCGTTAAGATGATTCCTCTTCACGTTACTCTTTGCATTCTTTAACATTCCTTTGACATGAAAATTGTATTCCCATTCCGATTGCGTGTCATATTGTGTCTCAACATCAGCAAGATACTCTAATTCAAGCAATGAGTCTTCATAAGGATCACCTTGTTCAAACTCAGGTTCTTCTAACTTGTGTTCATCAATTTCGGCATTATCGGTGACGAGTTCATCACCAACGACAACAGATTCCACTCATTCTTTTCGCTCAAAACGAAACTTCCATTGTCTAACGCTATCCGCTAGCCTCGGAAACTCATTTGCATCAAGAACGTCGGCACAATCACGACTGATGTTAGGATAAGCTAAACATTGCTGAATCATAAGTCGTTGAATCTTTTTGTCCCATTCCTGTCTCCTTTTCTGGAAATATTCTTGCCTTAATTTCTTCAACTACTTAATCGACTCAGCCATATTGACAATGAACAACAACTTCAATCTGGAAAAACTCAGTTCGTAGGATATGAGTTCGAAAATCGTAGAAGAGGGAGACTTGTTTTGCAACTCTTCCACAACCGATTGCTTAATGAAGTTCTACTCCTTCATTCACACAAACAATCCCTTGATAGCGGTTTGACAAACGTCACTGATTACAAACCACAACTTGCAGAATTCGCGAACGAACCCTAACTTCGAACAAACCCTAACAAAGGTGTTTTCTTGAATAATTCGGACTAAGAATCTGAATTAGGTTCTATTTTTGTCTGTAATGATGATTTAAACACACGATTCACCACAATCTTCAAGGATGAAATTGGATTTCAACACTTTCGGTGCTCAGTTCGTTATCAAATTTTCGCCTAATCAAATCTCGACTCAATAACATATAATTCTTAAGAATTCAACGTAGATTCTGATAACTCTCACCACTTCTATGCTTATCAACACAATTACATCACAATTCAGCAACAAAAGCAGATTCGGATCAAGAGTGTAACTTGTAGTTCAGAAAACAATTACCTCAACCTCAATTTCTGAATTGTAGAATCTGAAATCACCTCAATGCAATTTGTTTTTGATCTTTTGATTATGATCAAGTGTAATGTGGATCAAATAGCTCACTTTAACTTCTTCTGAATAGATCAGATGAATATTTGATCAAGATCAGTTATGCTTAGCACACAACTTCAGCAACTAATGCTTGCATCAGCACTCAACTTTCAGCAGCTAATACTTGACCGTTTCTACTGAATTCAATATGAATCAGCTTTGATGTTGAGTATAATCAACAAATACTAATCAATTGAACTTTCTTCAATGTAATTCGATCAATTTTAATCCAAACCGAAAGCACTCCCAGGCAATGCGCAGGCTATGACTACTGCATATGTCAGTAACCGCCAATCTCAAATTCAAAATGCAGAATTGAATTCCTAATCACATAAACTGAACTAAATTAGTACCAAACTATTTTTGTCCAAGGAAATTTTGACCAAGGAAATTTCCTCCTTTTGACAAGTCAAGCCTCCTTTGTTGAATATTGAAAGCCACCATATTTAACTATGAAATCAGCCACTTTTTGTCACGACCTCGGGGTTGTGACAATGCAAGGGTCACCGTCCTTCAACTTGTGACCCAATAGATAGATGATATTTAGAGTTAGATGAGAAGAGAAGGTGAAATAGGTAGAACTAAGATGAGAGATAGAATTTGGGGTTAGATGAGAAAAAGAGAAGATAGAATCGATAGAGAGGAGAAGAAGAAATATTAAAGATGAGAGAAGTAGAGAATTTTCATTCTTTCATTTGTTTTGATTGGATGATGATTTCATTTACATTGCCAGTCCCCTATTTGCACTAAAATGCTAGTACAAATTCAAAAAGGTAAAATATTTGAAATAAATCTAAAATATCTGGATAAATCTAAAAAATGGGAAAACAGCAAAAATAGAAGCCTCTTGAAGGTTCTGCACAGATCTGGAATATTGGGACAACTGGCATGGAGCTGTACTATTGTTGTGCTGGCAGATAAGGGGTTGTCACAGTACATGACAGTTGGTTGTGAGCTGGCTGGGGCTAAGGATGATGACTGACGCTGCGCAGACAAGATCTGGGACACGGGCACACGAACCTTGACACTATCGTGACACTGTTGCATACCACACTTGACAAGCACCTGATGCGCAGCCATGCGCACACTTTGCGCTGCCCCTGCGCATCCATGTGCAACCCTAGCAGGTCATGCGCATTCCATGCACATGACATTCCCTTCCCCTTCAAGTCATCCTTGTCCTCAAGGATGGGATGACGGTACAACCTCCAGTTTCCAGTTCCCTCCTGTACGCCTATCCCTGGGTGGAAGGGATAATCCTTGTCCCCGAGGATCAATTGCCAAGATCCGTGTCGATGTGTTGATCTTCTTGTACCAATCCCGGTTCTTGAAAAACGTCCCCATGCCTACATCTTCTTAGCCTTCCTGTTGGAGCCCTCCTGGTTTGTCGTTCCTTGTGGACCATTATGCTGTGCTGGTGTCTTGACATGGTTTCCTTGCTGACCTACCGTGCTATTTGCTTCATCTCTTTGGCTTGATTTGACATTTCATTGTACGGACCCCCATGCTTGTGCTGCGCTCTTTGCTCCTTCTCGTTGCATGGATCTTGCTGTGGAGCCCTCTTCGGTGTACCTTGACCACTGCCCCCCAATTGCCATGGTTTGCAAGTCACGGTAGAGCTTTGTGGTTCTTCAATTTTCATGGACCCATTCGCTGTGTCTGGCTGCGATTCATCAACAATGGTTGACTCAACCGCTTTGTCCACACCCCACAACACGAATCCTCCATAAGGGCGGCGCAAACAATTTCCCCATAGCAACACAACACCATTCTTGGGGTTGTTGTTGGTGTTCAAACATCTCTCCTTGGCTGCGCAAGAATCGGTTCACAGCCTTGGTCAAAGAATCAATGGAAGACTTCAATCCCTTTTGCTCCTCGATTAGTGCATCAATCAAAGACTTCAGCCCTTCATTGGCTTTGTTCTCGTCACGGGCCATGGCATCCAATGAGATAGAGGTTGTCTCCTCAAATGAAGTCATGAAAGCAGCGAAACTTTTTTTTTTTTTGACAGTCCAAGCTATGGATCGAAAGAAGGCTTTGATACCAAATGGCATGACCTCGGGGTCATGACAATGCAAGGGTCACTATCCTTCAGCTTGTGACCCAAAAGATAGATGATATAGAGTTAGATGAGAAGAGAAGGTGAAATAGATAAGAGTTAAGATGACAAATAGAATTTAGGGTTAGATGAGAAGGAGAAGATAGAATTGGTAGATAGGAGATGAAGAAATATTAAAGATGAGCGAAGTAGAGAATTCTCATTGTTTCATTCATTTTGATTGGACGATGATTTCATTTACATTGCTAGTCCTCTATTTATACTAAAATGCTAGTACAAATTCAAAAAGGTAAAATACCTGAAATAAATTTAAAATATATTGATAAATTTGAAAATCTAGAAAACAACCAAAATAAAAGCCTCTAGAAGGTTCTGGAAGGTTATGGATAGATCTAGAATATTAGGACAGTTGGCATGGGGCGGCAATATTGTTGTGCTGGCAGATAAGGGGATGTCACAGTACATGACAGCTAGCTGGGGCTGAGGATGATGACTGATGCTGCACAGACACGATCTGACGCTGCACAGACACGATTTGGGACACGGGCAGACGGACCTTGACACTGTCGCAGATGCACTTGACAAGCACCTGATGCGCAGCCATGCGCGACCCATGCACAACCCTTCCCGAACCATGCGCCACCATGCACACTGCACAACCTTGGGCACCTATTGTGCAACCATGCACACCTATTGAGTAACCATGTGCAGCCCTTTGCGCACCCATGAGCACTCCTTGTGCGGCCCTTGCCATCCATACGCAACCCAAGCAGGTCATGTGCATGCCACTTTTCCCCTTCTTTGAACACCCACTAAGCTCACCCTCTCTTATAAATACCCACTTCATTGCCTTTCTTAATCATCCAAATCAAATGGTTCTTCCTTTTAAGGTATATATATATATATATATATAAGAATAAGAGTTAAGGGAGAAGAGAGGAAGAAGAGAGAGCCAAAGTTCGTGCTTGAGATTTTAGGAAAGCTATATTTCTTCGAGTAAATAACTTATTCATTAACTCTTCTGCTCTTTTGCTGAAATCTTGAAGTGATTTTAATATATTTGTTTGTATCAAAATTTCACAGTTTGCTCAAAATTGTTTAAGAAACTTCCCCTCACACACCACATGTTTACCCCTCTATGTGTTAAAAATTAAAATGGGATCAAACATCTTTTACTAAGTTTGTAGAATATGGAATTTCACATTAGCAACGGTATATTGTTTTGCTTTATAGTATTTTGGAAATATGATTTGAATCACGTTCTATGATGTGCAAATATGCAAATACATTTCTGATGCTTTGTTTTGTGGGTTGTGCCTTGCGATGATGGGAAAAAGACATCTTTGAGCCCTCGATGGGAGATTATACCATCTTTATTAATAGTGCACTATTTAGAATTATGATAGCCAATTCTGAGCCCAATTGTAGGGATTATATGCAGCAACAACAAAGAGGCTTAAGGCCTAAGAATTCAGTTGATGCATTCTTAAGTTTTTTGGGATTAATTTTTATTAACCTTCAGCTATGTTTTGATGTGTTTCATGCCTTAAATAATATCTGATCCTTGTTTTGATAACAGGTTTGTTACTTGCTGAGCGTTATGCTCATCTTGTTTAACAATTTCAGACAAGGGATAGTAAGCTTAGTGGAGTAATTCAAGGGACATTCTCTTTACATGGTTGAAGTGGTTATAACCTTAGAAGACTTTCTTTTACACTATATGAGTTAGAAGTTTAATTATATAGGATTATGTTTATTTCTAGGAAGTCTTAGCCATTTGCTTTGAGTTTTGAACTCCAATGAATTGTATCGTGTGTTATCCATTGTATTATAAAGCATGGTTAGAATTAATATTCATAGTATTTCACCTATGATAACTATTGGTTCCCTTGTTGGCTTATAAGTCATTTTTTGCTATGTTTGGGGTCGTGAGAAAAACAGCCTACCACTTCTTGGACATAAGACAACATAGACTCCAACCACTTGACCAACACTCATCAGAGCTTCCAGTTCAACCCTGCAATTTGCATGACTAACCATAAAAGGAACATGTCAATTGTAATGGTTTGAAGCGCTAGAACCTGAAGCTCCATCCAGTAATGTTCTTTGTTGCTCAATTTTAGTCTTCTAGAGCCGAAAGTTGAGATTTTGGCATACTGGATGAAGCAATTGGAGACCAAGCTCCTTAGCTTATCACTGCCAACCCCCTCTCTTAAGGATCCTTGCATAATATATTCTAGCTTTGTGGCCGATAATTCCGGAGAGACTAGGGTGCGACCCATCATTACCTTCTGTTTGGCTATGAATGAACAATAGTGTCCACCCAACAACCTTATGCCCCAATGATTGGGGGATGCTTTAGGAAATTCCCGTGGTTTTGGGTATGAGACACCTTCTCCCTTCCCTCAATATAATGGCCTTACCAATTTAAATGAACAATGTCATCTCGAACTCTCTACACTAGCTTTCCAAGTTTGCTTTTCCATTAGCGCTCAAAAGCTTTCAATCTTTCAAGGAAGACCAATGTCTCTATAACCTCGAGGATGTCTTGAGGTTTCTTCATCCATTGTGGCAAAATCATAACTCTTAGTTTTGGCTGCAGCAAATTCTTCCCCCTGATCATGATCACATGCACACACAGAAAGGGAGGAAAGAGAGAGAAGAGGAGGGGAAGAGAGGGGGGAAGAGGGGGGGGTTTGGTTGTTGAAGATTTGGATCAACTAATGTTTTGTGTTTACTTCACGGGAAAGCATCAATTACACTTAGACTACAAGAATTTTCCTCAGTCTATTAAAGAACGTAAATAAATAAGGAATATCAACAAATTTATGAAAGAGTTATTTCATAGTGAATAATCATTTTATACACGTCACACATGCAAAAGAGTTACTAAACAAATATATAGAAATTTTCAGACAAGAAAACAAAATTGAGTTCCATTACAGTAGGATCTCATTGTCACCAATTATTGCAAAAGTGAGAAACATGGCAAGAATAAGGCATATTGTTACGTATTAAAGGAATGAGATGAATACCACAAGTAACTTATGCAGACCGAGAGGTGCAGTGACAAGATAAGCCACACCAGAATGCTCCAATGCAGCAGCATATGCTAGTGATGGAATATCCTACAAAAGCAGTAACACAGCCATTTTGAGATTTGCACTGAAACCATAAGCATTTCATACTACCATATGGTTTGCATCAGGACAAAAAAAAACAGAGATTTCATTATTATTAAGAGCCCCGTACAAGAGGACATGCCATCCCCTCAACAAGCAAAGAAGCCAAGGGCACGTTAATTGCTGTATAAGTCACTCAACAAAAGCACCATGGAGAGAAGACCAGAGAAAAGATCATCTTTGTACATTGAACAAGGGGAGCAACACCCTTGAAAATACAATAAAGAAATACGTAAATCAGAAAGGAACTTCTTCAAAAGTCTCACAACAATGAATATGATGATGTAGTAAGAAAAATAATCAGCAAGCATCAACTCCTAGATTTGCGTGGTTAGTTTTCAAATTTAAGAAGGGGCTAGGTAGGCCAGGAGATCATGATGGAGATGGTGAACAATGCTTTGGCAACCCTTTGAATCCTAGGATTCAGCTTCAGAATGGGCAACAGCACAAGTGACTTAACATAGCCGATAACAAGGTCACAATTATGCCGTTAGTGATCTTGATGAAGTTAACTAATCCACCACAATCTCACCAACTTAAGGGAAGGTTGTGGAGAGGGAGGGAAAGGAGGGCAGCAAGGCGAAGGAGGAAAAGAGATTGGGAAGCAAGAGCAACACAATAATTCCAAATCAACTGCCTCTCAACTTTAACATGTAAATTTATGTCCTCGAAGTTCTATCATGAAACAGGACTAATAATAAGCCAATACCATCATTTTTTTCTGAAATCAAATCATGGCGTACTAATTACGGTATGGATAACATCATAATCTCAAGGGGAATGAAGAAAAAAGAAAAGAAGAGAGGGGACAGGAATAGCAACCTTTAAATATTAAGTCTGTTTCCATCATACTTCTACCCGAGACACTTTCAATCCTTTATTCTCAAGAGGACAGATGTTATCAAGAAAGGAAATAATTCACAAAAAGACAAAAAATTACGAGAGTAGAAAATGAAAACAAGAAGGCCTTTAAGTGAAGCTCAATATAAGAGCCACTTCCATTAAAGCTCTATGAGTCGACGCCCACTTAAATACTTATAACGGCATAAGAATGAGCGTTCCTAAAAAATCCTCCCACTTGGCTCCTGTCTGATACTCCTAATGAAGGAAAATAGGAAGCAAACAATATATATATACGCGTTATGACCAGCTTTCCTTTCTATTTTTTATTTTTTTGGGGAAAACGGAAGGAAAGCATTTCGGTTTAACCTGACACACCTAATAAGAAATCCCCAAAGAAATCTCACTGATTTTATAGACCACCGAGAGGATAAGTAAGACAATAATGGATGTCCCACTACTTCTAAACATGACAAACAAAACTATAACAGAACTAGTTAAGTAACCAGATCCTTTTATTACTTCCCAATAACTCGACTTCTAGGTAGACTTGAGAGGAAGGAATGCTAGGGGTTTGGATGCTTCATCTTTCCCATAATTATCTCAAACTAAGCAGTCCAAAATAAAAAAAATAAAAGAAACCTGTAACATCCGGTCTCGCCACAATTCACTCCATTAAGATAAGCTAAAATACGCCTCCTCTTCGCACCGAAGAAAACTGGAGGAAGAACTAGTAACTAATGCCTTTCCTGATCCTTTTCTCTTATTTGATAGCAAAAGAGAAATCTATGCAGAAAAGAAGAACAATGCATAGAGAAGAGGACCGGGATCCTCTTGGAGAATTCAAACCAATACAAATCATAACAATAAGATTCTTAAGTCACCCTACAACCAGTGATACACCCCAAAATAGCCATGGGCTTAAGCCCATAATAAAGCCAAAAAGTCCCATTTTAGTCCAAAGCATAGGCAATATGCAAAAAGGTCCCACTTTAGTGATCTTGGATTTTCATGGTGTTATAGAAAGCAAGCACCATATAAATAAGGATCACAACGAGATGGATCAGAGGACAGGCTTGGATTCTCAACAAGAGAATTACTTAAAGCTCAGTTTAATCAACTTCAATTATTTGGGGAAAAATTCATCATTTCCATCTCAAAAAAAAAAAAAAAAAGGTGCCTACATTTACAAAAACAAGTTCTCCACATTATTAAAGTAAAAACCATTAAAACTAGCGGGCTCACACATAATGCGAAAAATAAATTGTTGTCATCGACATCTTTTGAGCAATTGTGTTTCAAAAAGCAACTCAACTCAATAAAAGAAATTTCAAGGAAATAAACGAAAGAAATGTAAGGCTTGGAAGATAATGAATATGATTGAATCAAAAAGGACAGAAAGCTCTCCCAGTTTGATGGTACAATAAGATACATCACTGCCTTACTACAAAGTAGACAATAGAATCCCAAAAGAAACTACAAACATTCAAATAAATCGCAATAAAATTTGAGAGACCTCAGAAACATAGGCATTATTTAACATCAAAGAAAACCCAAAACAAATCTTAGATGATACGGACAAACATTGCCCATCATTGGCCTTTCAAGCATACAATGAATTTGAGAGAAATCAATATGAATATATAAGAAAATTAATCAAGAAGCAAGAGAAAATGTTCCAGCCCATCATTAATTTCTGCCAATTTGGAAAAACTAGCAAAATTTAGTTAAAGAGCTGGGACCTAAAAATTTGATATAGGGAGTTGCATTCATCTCATAGGCACCTAATTCATTTGCCAAAAAGCAGAACTCCAGTCCCATGTAAATCGTTTTAACACAAAACTACAAAAGTAAATCTATTTTTAAATGGGTTTTGTATAATGTAAATGGAGAGAAAATAACAGAAAGCTTATGACGATTCAATAAAACTGTGTCGCAATAGCTGTTTGAATATTTGCCATGTATACGAGATGCCTAGTGTCACGGTCATGTCTAGTGCTATGACACGGTGCACAGGCGCTCACCTTTGTGTCGTGTGCTAGCGCACCTAGTGCCTTTGAGCTGCACCCCTATGCCAATGCACATGTCCCCAATGTCGTGAGTTGCGCACATGTTAGAGCCCCGTGCGCGTCTCAGTGCAAGTTTATAGGCGCTCATGAATGAGACCGGAGCCGTGTGTTGTGTGCGTGTAGTGTTGCGCCTACATTGTGTCACAAGGCACGTCCTAGGTTCCGGTAGCCTGTGACTTTGGGATTTTGATGAGGGATGCTCCAGATGAAATTTCCATTATGATGTAAGACGAAGTCAGTGAAGTTGATTTGGGAATCAAATGTCCGAAACCCTGAATATTGGTGCTTAAAAGGGTTTTCCCAGGTGACAGCGGCGGGCCTTAGTGCATCCATGAGGTCTCCAAGTGAGTAAGACACTCCGTGGATAATGCATTGGGGCTGAGGGCTGACATTGCATGTTAATTGTCCGAGGAAGGTTTATACCCTCGTCTGACCTGCAGGACGCACAATTGAATGCCTTCAGTAAGCGAGGTATGACCTTAACATGGCGAGAGCACTTTCTGTGCTTGAGCCCTTTTTGACCGGCAGTGCGTACCAGCCTCGTTTACAAGATCCCGTGAGCATTGCAACACGGGTTGGGCAACACCATGTAAGTAGATAATTGAGGGGAAGTTGGACATACGCCAACATGTGCCCATGCAGTAAGTGATGCTACGAGAAGGTCGTCCGCTCAGGTGTATAGGATCATGTGAACTCTCAATGAAGATAGCAGTCATGAACACAAGGCGCACCCAAGGGGCTTAGTAGCCCTTGGGTTTAATCTTGAGTTGGGTCACTCCAAGCTGCTTCTAAGAGATGGCTGACACGATGGAGGATGGGTGATTTGATGAACAACCAGCAGTCGAGACGCACAGTCAAGACTCGAAGGGTGTCAATATGTCCAACATTAGTAATGATGTGCGGCAAGTGTGCTAGCCCAAAATTTGGGGAGTGCACAAGTAAGTGATGCGCCGTAAGAACTGTCGCAGATGATGAGGTGATATAGCACAAAAGAAAAGCTAATAATTTCTAACTCAATTCTCAAACTCTTAGATTAATTTCATTCAAATATATCTTCATAAAGTACATAAGGATCCTATTTATAGAGTACGAACCTTGAACCTGAATAACAAAAAAGTTTAATCCTAATCTAACTAAGATAAAGAAATAAAAAGCTCAAGAATTATCATCCTATTCTAATTAAAAATTCTAAACTAAATAAACTTAGACCATTCTGAATTTAAAACTAGAGAATAAAAAAGGACTTCTAAGTAATCATAAATTCCTCTCGTGTAGTACTTCCCAAAATGCTTAGTACTATATCATTCCCCGCGATTAAGAAGGACTCAACTCCGTCAGGTTCGTTTGCAAATAATCATCAAGTAGATCAGCACCCAATAATTGGAGCTCTTCCTTTGTTATCCAAGTAGCTTCACTAGTAGGGCGATGTTTTCATTGGATAGGGAAACAATGAGTGCCACCACAAGATTTGCACACGACCTCATTAGTCAACCATCACTAATCATGTCTCGAGGTTTCCAAGTTTTTATGAATTTGAAAAGGCCCAAAACCACATGCATGAAGTGTTTTAAAAGAATTTTTAAGCAAGCAATCCGAGTGAATGCAAGCAATAACATAATCACCTACATTAGAATACTTTGCCTTACATTTGTATTCTATATTATGTGTAGCAATTTTTTTTCTCACCTCAGTATGTAAGTCATGAATATGTTGAGCAAAAGGCTTGGCAGGAAGGGATACGTACAAGGAAGGGAGCAGAGGAGTAAGGCCAACAGGAGTACGAGGCTTGTGACCATGCACAAATTTAAAAAAACTCGTACTACTAGTGTAGTTTACTGAATTATTGTACGTGAACTCAACTAAAGGTAAATCCAAGTCCCAATTTCCGGTCCATCACCATTGACATGTCTAAGTAAATCCCCTAGATTGCAGTTAACAACTTCAGTTTGTCCATTAGTTTATGAGTGAAAAGCTGCACGATTTCAAAAGGACTCTTACCAGTAATGTGGCTTACTAAATTATTGTATGCGAACTCAGCTAAAGGTAAATCCAAGTCCTAATTTCCTGGTCCATCACCGATAACACACCTAAGCGAATCCTCTAGACTACAACTAACCACCTCGGTTTGTCCATCAATTTGTGGGTGAAAAGCCGCAAAAAATTCAAGTTTGTACGACGAATTCTTAATACTATCCTCAAAAAATGGCTAATGAACTTAACATCATGATCAAACATAATAGATGTGAGGAGCCCATGCAATTTAACGACTTCACAATAGACAGATTTGGCAACGTGGGAGGCATTGCTAGTCTTACTACATGGTATGAAGTGAGCCATTTAAGAGAACCTATCGACCACTACTAGAATTGAATCATGACCATGTGATGTCTTAGGTATCCGAACATGCTAATATCTTTCCAAGGCATATGAGGGACATGAAGTGGGGTATAAAGGCCAGTATTATGTTTTCACACCTTAACCAACATGTATGACATCATGACACAATCTTGCTTTAGTGAAGGCCAATAAAATCTATCAGAAACGAGGGCGAAGGTTTTGCCTTTTCTTAGATGACTACCTAGCCCACTAGCATGCATCTCCCAAATAAGGAAATCCCAAAATGAACGGCGGGGAATGCATGGTCTAGGCACCCTAAACAAGTAACCATCATGAATGACAAAATCAACACGGTCTCGATGATTACCGTCCATGATCTTTGTAAATATGACACGAAAATCAGGGCAGAAGAGTACTCATCTCCAATTCTATCAAAGCCTAGGACTTGCCATCATCACAGGAAGTAAGGCCACTACACGACTAAGGGCATTAGCTACCCTGTTTTCATTTCAAGATTTAAGCCTAATGACAAATGAGCATTCACTAACAAACTCAATCCAACGCGCATGCTTAGGGTGTAAGTTAAGTTGGGACATAAGAAGCTTTAGAGACAAATGATCAGTAAACAAAACAAAGTCCTAAGGTAACAAACAATAGCACCAATGGCGAACACATTGAACCATTGCATTGAACTCTTTCTGGTAGATGTCATATCGTATTTTCCTAGAGTCAATCAATTTCTCACTAAAACTGCAACGAGATTCCTTCTTGGCTCAACACACCCCCTATTCCAACTCCAGAAGCATCATAGAAAACCTCAAAAACTTTATCAAAATCAGGGGTGCCGAAGGAGTGGGGCACTAGACATCTTTTGCTTAGTTTACTCAAAGGCCTTAGTACCAGCACGAGTTCATTTATGGCCACCTTTGGAACTCAAGTTCTGCACGTCTACCACGCCAAGCTCAGAAGGCGTCAAGATTGGATTAGAGTGCATACCACAGAAAGCATGTTTTAAATACTTGGGATCCATGGTGCAACAGAATGGAGAAGTGGATGCAGATGTCAACAATACGATTAAAGTGGCATAAATGGAGGATGGCCTCCATGGTACTGTGCAATAGGAAGTTTCCGTTAAAGTTCAAGGGTAAATACTACAAGACGGTAGTGAGGCCGGCCATGTCCTACTGGGCAAAGTTCTAGCCAGTTAAGTGCCATCACATGCAGAAGCGGAAGGTTACGATGATGAGGATGTTAAGATGAATGAGTTGACACACAAGGAAGGACAAGATAAAAAATGACGCCATAAGAAGTAAATTAGGCGTAGCACCGATAGAGAATAAGTTGAGGGAGTAATGTCTACGATGGTTTGGGCATGTTAGGAGGAGACACATTGATTCCGCTGTCAAGAGATGATAACAACTCCATATTACAAATGAGAAAAGAGGGAGAGGCCAACCAAAAAAGAGTTGGATGGAGCTCAATGGAGGATTAGTACGGGTGTACCCGATACAGAGGTGTAATAGCACCCAGCACTCATTCAACAAGAGATTGCCTGTTTGCCTGGTGCATATATGTAGTTATGGCATTGATGTGTGGCTCAGTGCTCCAAAGGGGGATGGGACGAGAGGAAGAGGTCAGCCAAAGAAGAGTTGATTGAAGCACTCACCACTGCCCGGTAAGGAGTTGAGAACAACCCCATATTATAGACGGGAAGAGAGAAAGAGGCCGGCCAAATAAAAATAAAAATAGAAATTAGATAATGACATTTTGATGGGACCTTGCCGACCCTACCTATATAAAGAGATGGCCCTAGTTTAGAGCTCAGTGCAAGTATAGGATAGGGATAAAAGATTTAGCAGTGTAGGAGCTTCGAGAACCTGTAGCTGCTTGTACACCCATTGCATACGAGCAGTACGGGTTTAGTTGGTCAATTATTGCCCCAAGGATCTGTCACCTGGTGGTATAGGACTACACGCTACTGATACTCTTTGTACTCTTTGTACTCTCTGTACTCTCTCTCTCTCTCTCTCTCTCTCACGACCTCAAACATTGCAAATGAAGGGCCAATGACTAATAAGCTAACAAGGGAACCAATGGTCATCATAGGTGAAATACTATGAAACTGTATTCTAAATATCCTTAATAATACAACGGATAACACATGATACAAACCCTTGGAATTCAAAACTCAAAACAACAACTAAGACTTCCAAACGAAAATTATTCCTTTATAATTGGACTACTGACTCATAAAACATAAAAGAAAGTCTTCTAAGATTGTAAGCACTTCAACCCTGAAGAAGATAAGTCCCTTGAATTTCTCCACTTAGCATTCTATGCCTTGTCTGAAATTGTTAAACAATAGGGTGAGCATAAATCTCAAGAAGTAACAAATCCGTTAACAAAACAAGCACCAAGCATTATTTGAAAGGCATGAACACATCAAAACATAGCTCAAATGGTTTATTGAAAACTAATTCTGAAAACTTAGGAACACATCAATTGAATTCATAGGCTTTAAGCCTCTTGGTTGTGGCTACAAACAATCCTTGCAACTGGGTCCCCGGCCAAATAGTGCACTAATAACAAAGATGGTATAATCCCCCATCGAGGGCTCAAAGATGACTTTCCTCGTTATCGCAGGGCTCAAAAATGTCTCCTCTGCTGCACTAAATCCATTACTGCAGAATCAGTCCCACCCGGTTGTTGCAGCAGCATTGGTGAAGGAGGAGGATAGCCATACAAAGCATGGAAAGGTGAAGTGCCAATTGATGTATGGAAGTGAGTGTTGAACCAAAACTCCGCCAAAGAAAGCCAATGACTCCACTCCTTGGGCCTTAAGAAAACCATACTCCGAAGGTATTGTTCTACACATTGGTTGACTCGTTCGGTTTGGCCATCCATTTGAGGATGATAAGAGGAAATAAGTGCCAATGTGGTACCCATCAATTTGAACAACTCCCTCCAGAATGTGCTTGTGAAAATATTGTCTCGATCTGATACAATGGATTGAGGCAATCCATGTAATTTGTAAATGTTGTCAAGGAAGATCCTTGCCAATTTTTCAGTGGTAACAGGTTGAGCAAGGGCAATGAAATGGCTATACTTGGTGAAACGATCCACCACGACCCATATAACCTCCTTGCCTTCAGACCTCGGCAATCCCTCAATGAAATCCATGCTAATGTTGATCCATGCTCCATCCGGAATAGGGAGTGGTTGAAGTAGACCATTATAACGATGATCTCCCAACTTCGTTTGTTGACCTACTTCACAAGCCTTCACATACTCACTCACTTCTTTTTTCATGCTTGGCCAAGTAAAGTACGCTTTAACCCTTTGATACATGCCTTCAACACCGGCATGGCCGCCCCAAGATGCATCATGAGAGGCTTGTATTATCTGATTCCTCAATTCAGTTGCTGAACCAATGTATAGCTTGCCACAGCTTCTGATCAGACCTCTCTGCACAGATATATTAGCATCTGGATTACATTTTTCTACACCATTCACAAGAGCAGTAGCAACACAATCTTGGGCAAAAGAATCATCCTCATATGTCTTGTAAATCTCTTCCATCCATGAAGGAACCACAACGGATAAAGCCCTGCAATGCCCACTGTCAGCACCTTCAAATTTTCTGGAAAGAACATCGGCAGCCACATTCTCCTTGCCTCTTCTATACTCAATGTCATAATCAAGGCCAAGCATCTTCATAAGGCCTTTATTTTGAATTCTTGTCACAATCTTTTGCTCAAAGAGATGCTTGAGGCTTTGATGATCCGTTCGAATGATGAACTTGTGACCCTCCAAATAATACCTCCATTTTTCCACGGCTAAGAGAATTGCTAGATATTCTTTCTCATAGGTCGACATAGCTTGATGCTTAGGACTAAGAGCTTGGCTCAAATAAGCAATAGGCCTTCCATGTTGAGAAAGAACAGCCCCTATACCAGTACCACTTGCATCGGTCTCCAAAACAAAGCTTTAGGTAAAGTTTGGCATTGCCAACACTGGTGCAGCACACATAGCGGACTTAAGAGCTTCAAATGCAGCCTGAGACCTCTCATTCCATGTAAATGCATCCTTCTTCAAGAGTTCTGTTAAAGGTTTGGCAATAGAACCCACTACTACATAATTGGACATAAGCAGCGGTTCTTTTGCAGCGGTTCTGAAACCGTTGCATAAAGTTATTTTATGCCGCGGTTTTGCAACGTTTATAAAACCGCAGCATTACATGATATATATGCGGCGGTTTATGCTGCGGTTTATAAACCGTTGCATTGGGCCCTTATTATGCAGCGCTTTTGACCATTTTATGTAGCGGTTCTAAACCGTTGCATTAGGCCCCCATTATGCAGCGGTTTTGATAATTTTATGCAGCGGTTTTAAACTGTTGCATTAGGTCCCCATTATGCAGCGGTTTTAACCATTTTATGCAGCAGTTTTAAAACCGTTGCATTAGGTCCCCATTATGCAGCAGTTTTAACATTTTATGCAGCGGTTTTAAAACTGTTGCATAAGCTTAGTCATATGCAACCGTTTTACAAAACCGTTGCATAAAGTCTAAAAAAATTTGTTTTATTCACAAGGTAACCAATAATATTGCATTTAAAATTTATAGGTAAATTAAATATTAGTATATTCAGATATGGTGTAATAATTTTTTAGTTCATAAACTTCGTGAAACAACTAAATATAACTACATAATTTGCTTATTTCTGATGACTTGTCAAGATATAATAAAAACCATCGTAAATGGTATAGCAATATTATTATCATGGGAAACACACTACAATAATATTGAGCAAAGGTAACACTTAAATTGTAACATTTTTCAAAAATGTTACCATAGATAGTGTTTAGGTAACACTTATGTTATTGTTACATTTGCATGATACCTAATGTAACACTTTTAAGAATGTGTTACCTTTGCTTGAAATCTAATGTACCACTTTTAAAAAAGTGTTACATAAGTTATATTATAGGTAATAGTTCTTGTAAAGTGTTACATTTGTTAATATTAGGTAATACTTTAAATCTGTTATCAAAACTCACCTAATTTCTTATATAATTTTTTTATATAAATTACATATTAGTATCCTAAGATGTAATATATTAATTATTTAATCCACAAATTTTATAAAATATTTAGCTAAAAATTTTTGTATATATCTAATTAAATAGTCCAAATAGCAGTATACAAAATGAAAGCAGGCCCTATTTTAAATCTTTATACATGGCTTTCTAAACCATTTTATCAATTAAATAAACCTTTTTAGACTAAAAAAATTATTTAACAAAATTTATGAAAAAATTAATATATTAAATAATAAAACTAAAAATTCTTTATTAAAATTTTATTTTCAATTCATATCCCAACTATTTTATGATTTTATTATTATTTTAAACCTCCAATTTTACTTACCAATTTCAGATCACTAACTTTAAAACCCTCACTCACCTCTAACCCAAAATTGCTTGCACATTTGCTCGACTGCTGTTTGTTGGTATGATATAGTTAAAATTGTGTCGATCTATAATTGAGGGAGAACTAGAGAAAAAATTGAGGGAGAGATGGAGAAACTAGTAAGGGAGTGAGATAATTTGATTAATATTCTAAAATTATGAATCTCATACAAACCTAATGCCACTATTTATAGATGGAGGAGGGGAAAATAACTACCTAACATTATAATTAGGTAATATAGAGGAACATAACCTAGATTATTAGTAAAATAAGGGTACCTATTAAAATATTATTTAATCACATGTCTAACACATGATTAACTTGTTTATCCTATACCAGTACCTTATTCTTAAAAAGATCTTTGTCCTCATGAATTAAGGTATTGATATCCAAATATTATAAGTATAAATTTTACCCAGTTAACTTATTTAAAATTAAGTAAAACTTCAATATTTACTTTAACTAAAATATTTTAGTAAAAAGAAAAGGTAAAATTGTAATTATAATACCTAACTCTTAAACCTAGCATTTCCTTCTCCTTTCCCTCCCTTCCCACCCCACAGCCCAAAACCCTAAGTCCACAGGAGTGGCAGCACGGCGGCTGTTTTAAGGAGGGCAGCGAGAGGTGCGACGCCATGGCAGTAGCAGCAATGGAGGTGCGATGCCCTCCCTGGTATAGTCACTTGTCCAGGTTGCTTTGAAACAGCCGTTAGTGGCGTTCTCCTCCTGCGACAGCTCGACTTGTATGACGGTGGTGGTGGTGCCACGCCGTGGTCATCACCGATGATCTCCTTATTACCATCAAGCTCATCGTCGCCGTCGGCGTTACAAACTTAAAGATTATATTGTATTATAGCAAGAAAAGGGGGAGATTACATAGAAGAAGGGGAAACAAACATAGATTTAGATAGAAGAGAGGAGGGAGAGACTAGAGAGAGGGAGAGACTAGAGAGAGAGAGCAACATTTCAAACTCATTCAACCTATCTCTTCTCTAACACAAGTCCCCTATATAGAGTTCGGAGAGGGTATAATTGTAATTAAGGACTAAATTTAATTATTTAATATCTAAATTATCCCTCACTTAACCTATATAATTTTGGATTGTATCAATACATTTCCCTTTTAAAGATCCTTGTCCTCAAGGATCAAGGTATATTGATACCCAAATTATTAACACTCCTGGATCAAATACTAAAATTACAAATTTTAACTCCTTAAATTTTCAAAAATTTACAAAAAAATTTTTCTCTAAAATAACTGAAAAAGTGGTAATTAAGCACTTAAAGTTAGGGGCAAAATTGTAATAAAACTCAAAATTTCCCCCCAATTTCACACTCTTCTTCTTGCTCGTTGAAAGCAACGAAACCCTAACCTTATCACCAGCCAAGCGCCACAGCGGCGTTCCGGTGACATCAGGTGGCGCGATGCCAAGGCGGTGGCAGCGGCGGCGGTGCGACACCCTCTGTGGCGTCATCCCTTTCTCCGCTACTTCCAAGCTGCCGTTGGAGGCGTTCTCTGCCACCGACAGCTCGATTTTCTTGGCTCGAGATGGTGGTTTCGGTTCCTCAACAGTGGTCACGTTCTCAATCGAGCTCGGAGCTTTCGGTTTGCAGTCGTGGTTCTTCTCCTGATTTTTGTGCTCGGTGATTCCTTTGTCTGCCTTGTCCTTACCACCGTTGTTCTCCTGGTGGTTTTCTTCGCTGCCGGCATTCACGATCGGTGTCAGAGATTCCGAATCCTTAGTTTTCATTCCATTTCCGGTCAGATCTGGCTCCACAACTTCGATGGTGGTCGGATCGGTGGTGTCGGTGGTGCTGGGGGCTGTAATAGGGCAATAGAGGTATTTTTTATGCTTTTAGACATAGACCTCCACTATTTTTGCCCCTCTTTACGATTTTCTTGAATTGTTTTTATACTTTTATCTAACCCTTTAGATATTTCCTCACATTTCTTTTGTATATTCAACCATTCAGCCACAACCACTTCATTTAGCTCTCAAATATGTAGGGCGTGATTTTTGGGATCTTTTAGGGTGAGTTTTCATCTATGAAGTGTAAATTGACGTAGTATGTGTGGTTTAGACATTATGGATTGTATGTTTGGTTATGTGGTGTGGTTGAACATTATGATACTTATGAGTGTGGTTTAGATTTCCCTAATAAATCTTTTTGAGTGATTTTGAAAACTATCAATATTGGCAAGAAGGATTAGCTCTCAACTACTTAGAGCGAGATTGTTGGGATCTTTTAATGTGAGTTCTCATCTCTGAAGTGTAGATGGACTTAGTATATGTGGTTTAGACATTATTGATTGTATGTTTGGTTATGTGGTGTGGTTGAACATTATGACACTTGTGAGTGTGGTTTAGATTTTCCTAATAGATCTTTGTTAATGCTTTTGAACACCATCGATGTTGGCAAGAAGGATTAGTTCTCAACTACTTAGGGCATGATTTTCGGGATCTTTTAACGCGAGTTCTCATCTCTGAAGTGTAGATGGACTTAATATGTGTAGTTTAGACATTATTGATTGTATGTTTGGTTATGTGGTGTAGTTGAACGTTTTGACACTTGTGAGTGTTGTTTAGATTTCTCTAATAGATCTTTGTTATTGCTTTCAAAAACTATTGAGGTTGGCAAGAAGGATTAGCTCTCAACCACAGAGGGCAAGAATTATTTTGAACCCTAGACACTGTTTTAAGGTCAAAAAAGGGAAACCCTAGACCTTATTTGCAACTCTTGAGATCAACCTTTTTTAAAATAAACCCTAAGGTTAACTCATTTCAAGGTTACTCTTTATTTTTGCTAATTTAAGTTGAAATAGCTCCTAAAAGTACAAAATTAATATTGGTGCTGACCTCTTAATGCTGCTCTTTTCGCCTTTTGTGGTAAGCTTATATCTATTGGTTGTGAATTTGAGTCATGGATTTCAATCTAGTTAGTTGAGCTAGAACCTTGCTCGGTTAGTTGTGAATTTCATAGTTTTTGGAGTAATGTTTTGACTTATATGGACTTTCACTTGAACTTCACAGATTAAATTCTATTCAGATAGCTTATTTCTAAAATAATTCCTGATCAGATTGTCAACCACTATGTTAAGATTTTTGAGAAATTGAATGCTCTAAAGCTAAACTAGGGTGTTATCAAAGGGTTGAGAACGATTTGAGGCCTTAATAGCTATGCTATGAACCTTATAAGTTGTTAAGAGAGGGACAATGTCATGTTTAACAAACTTTACAAGAATTATGAACCTTATAAGCTTTTTAAGCTTTTTGTTTTTCGGGATCCTTTAAAGTGAGTTCTTATCTCTAAATTGTAGATGTCAAACTATTCCCTGAATCACTTTGTGAAGAGGTGTGTTATGTTTCATACCCCATATCTTGTCAAATTAAGAAGGGTGAAATAGAATATTTGAAATGCTTTTGACCGCAGAGAATTAAAAGACAATGATATGATGAAAATGACTAAGGAAAATAGAGAGAAATAGTAAGGGAGAGAGAAAGTTTAGTTAACATTATGAAATTATGAACTTCAATACAACCTAATTGCCATTATTTATAGAATTCGGTAGGGGATAACTAACTAATACTATTATTATTGATATAAGCAATTCTCTGCTATGTCTAACATGTGACTAACTTATTTTTTATCAATGCTTAGCTCCGATTGAGGAAACAATGGTGGTCCTACAGTGGCCAACTGCTTGGAGTAGTCTCATCCCAAGTTTACAATATATATTTTCTACTTTATTTATATTTATTTGCTTATAGACCCTAATGTTTCTTTAAAGCTTGAAATTGATGTCGTTTTGATAGTATTTTATCCGTGGATGAGTGAAACATAGAATCAAAGATGTGTGTTTTTTGGTTGTTTAATAGGTGCAAAAACAATATGGAAAGTTTGATATCCTTTTAGTTTAGAAAGTATGTTGGTTAGTTGCTTTTTTTTTGTTCATGTTTTGGAGTCGGTTTTGTGAAAAAGATTATTTGTTCATGTATTTGAATGGCTCTAGTAAGCAATGACATAGAATCAATAATGTCAATATATGTTTTCTTCACATGGTATTTTATCAAAATAACTATATTAGTTATTTCATTCGGTGAACATTTCTTGGGAGACAACTCGCATGACGACACGTTCTTCAGGATGGAGATCCTCGGAAACAGCCTCTCTTCCACCCGGAAGGGGGAAGGCTGCGTACATCCACCCTCCCTAGACCCTGCTTGTTGCGGGAGCCACTTCGGCACTGGGACTACTGTTGTTGTTGTTGTGTTCTGGGGAGACAACTGCATTTGAGGAAAATATACTTTGACATTATGATGCTTATGAATAAATAACTATATTAGCTGGGAGCTCACATTCTTATGATTGTTTACCAATGAGTAGCTCTAGAATTCATATGAATTTACATGAGTTAGTACTTGATGCTTATGGGTTTGAAGAAACAAAAAAATGTTTTATTTATTTGATTATTGCTTTAGCTCATTCTTAATGCATATGGTGGTTGGAATCTAATGTAATTGGTGGTTTCATCCATTGCTTTAGCTCGTTCTTGTGAAGGAACAGTTAAATGGTAAAAGAAGAGGAGGATCAAGTGAAAAGTTTGAACCTACTACTGGAACTGAACTCATGCAATTTTGATGAGTTTGTGATTAAAAGCAAGGACCTATGGCTTTTGGAGTACTTCTTTGGTCCTTGGTATGTTTCTAGTTTTCTTTATGAAGGTTTCTATAAGAATTTTGACAAATTTATGCCACTAAAGCTTTTAGAGTACTATTTCCAATTTTCTTTTGGTAATTAGTGTTATTATCAATCATTTGATTTGCATAGATGACAAATTTGGGAAAAATTGGTGGGCCAACAGCATTTGATTTGCATAGTTTAGTATGAGAGCTTTATTTTGGTATTTAACAGGCCTCGAAATTCCATAAGGATCAAAACTTATGTCTATTTTGAGTTGTAAATGTAGATCAATGTTTCTGTCCCATTTGTTTGGGTTTTTAGTCATCCAATTGCTATATGAATTTCTTCACTACTTGTCCTACATCACTATTGAATTGTATTATGGTGAAAACACACATATTTGGCTATGGTTACTCGAGCATTATGGCAGTAGGCAAAAATACCAGTTTTAGTAACAGATTTCTTGGTTTAGCTATTAAGTTATGGTCATTACATGACGTCGATAGTACTTTATGATTAACTCCAAAAAACTAATGCATGATATTTTATTTGTTAAAATATACCTATAATGTGATTACATTTTAAGAGGGTGCCAACACGCCATCAACAGATCTCATTGGAACTCTGAAGTTAAGCATGCTTGGATGAGAATAGTATCAGGATGGGTGACTTCCTGGGAAGTCCTCGCTCCTCAGGTTGGGGGGGCACTCGGAAATAGCCTCTCTATAAGGCAACCCCTCAGGTTGATCCCCATGTATTTAAAACCTTGGTAGAAGGATTATTTGGACATGGTCACAATGCTACTTAAAATGTTGCTTGTTCATCAGGTGCTGTCAATGAGGTATGATAAAGAATTTCTTTTATTTTTAACTCAAAATTGATCATATTTCTTAATGTTTTTTAATGTAAAACTTAAAAATTATATGTTCCAACATTTCTCTTGCTGTACGAGGCCTAGTACCGCAACTTGCTCAGCTTATTTGTTTTTGTTATCAGGATGCTGAGGATCTCGATGATGTTGGTGGACACACAGCTAAAGGAACCTAGTGCTGATTTTGTGATTATGAACAATGTAATTAATTTGATTGGATGTAGTGTGCACTTTTGATATTGACTTGGAACTATGGCTTTAATGTAGTGCTTAATATATTTTGTGGTCTGTTTAAAAAAGTATATTTTGTGGATGTAGAATTTTGTGGTTATGAGCAATGTAATTGATTTGAGGATTTTTGATATGATGAATTATTAACACTACAAATTATGTTTGGACTACTAATAGTTTTGTTGTTGTTGGGCAAGATATGTGAAATGTTTGGATATGATAAAGGTTTTATACATTTATGAACTGTAGTAAAAATTGCTAATTCAAATAATTGTTACAATATGTCTCAAACCGTTGTATTACCTGACAAAACCACTGCATTACCTAAAAAACTGTTGCATTAGCTTTAAGAAATTGCTGCATTAGCGTTAAAAAAATCGCTGCATTAGAACTAAAAAATCGTTGCATTAGCTCAACAAAGCCGTTGCATTAACTCTAAAAAACCGCTGCATTAGAACTAAAAAACAGTTGCATTAGCTCTAAAAACCGCTGCATTAGAACTAAAAACCGTTGCATTAGCTCTACAAAAACATTGCATTAGCTCTAAAAAATCGCTGCATTAGAACTAAAAAACCGCTGCATTAGAGTTAAAAAAACCGCTGCATGAAAACTAAAAAACCGTTGCATTAGCTCTAAAAAACCGCTGCATTAGCGTTAAAAAAATCGTTGCATTAGAACTAAAAAACCGTTGCATTAGCTCTACAAAACCGCTGTATTAGCTCTATATAACCGCTGCATTAGCTATAGAGAAACCGCTGCATAAGGGTAAAAAATCCGCTGCATTAGCTAACCAAATGCAACGGTTTTGGAACCGCAACAATAGTTCCGAAAACCGCTGCAAAAGGCTAATGCCACGGCCGCACATGGGACGGTTCAAGAACTGCTGCATTAGAGGTAATGCAGCGGTTTTAGTCCATATGCAGCGATCTTTAACTGTTGCAAATGGTCTTTTACGTAGTAGTGGCCATAACCTTTAATGAATTTCCTATAATACCCAGTCAATCCCAAAAAACCTCACAATTGCTTCAAGGTGATTGGAATTGGCCAATCTTGAATCGCTTGGATCTTAGTAGGGTCGGTGGAAACTCCCTCTTGTGATATAACATGACCCATATACTCTAGCTTGGTTTGAGCAAATGAACACTTGGACAATTTCGCAAAGAACTTGTGTTACCGCATCACTACAAAGACTTGTCTGAGGTGAGTGAGGTGAGCTTCATAAGTGGAGCTGTAAATCAGTATGTCATCAAAGAAAATGAGCACCGATCTCCTCAAAAAAGGTTTGAAAACATCATTCATGGCCGCTTGAAAAGTGGCCGGAGCATTTGTTAGGCCGAAAGGCATAACAACAAACTCGAAATGCCCATGATGTGTCTGAAAAGCAGTCTTATAGATATCCGGCTCGAGAACTCTGATTTGATGATAACCTTGCCTCAAATCAAGCTTAGAGAAGTAGCATGCTCCATGTAACTCGTCAAGCAAATCATCAATGACGGGAATGGGAAACTTATCCTTCATTGTCAAGGCATTTAACCGTCGATAGTCGATGCACATTCTAGCCGAGCCATCTTTCTTCTTCACAAGGATCACAGGTGAAGCAAAAGGATTATGGCTTGGTCTAATGAAACTCATGTGAAGAAGCTCCTCAACTTGCCTCTCAATTTCTGTCTTTTGGCCATGAGCATACCGATATGGCCTGATCTTAACCGGATCAGCATTTGCATGCAAGGGAATGGCATGGTCCACACTCCTTTGAGGAGGAAGACTCTTAGGTTGCTCAAAAATGTCCTCATGTTCTTACACTAAGGTCTGAACTTCTGGTTGAATGTCCTACTGCAACTCCACCGCAGATACCATGAACAAATGCCTAATCCATTGTATTGCCTTCTTCTTGATTCCACCTTGCACACGTTTACCATCAATCAACTTGAGCTGAGCTTCCTCTGATATGCCTTGCAAGGATACTTTGGTGCCATGAACCTCAAATTACACGGTCATTTTATCAAAATCAAACACAACCGGGTTGAAGGTTCTCATCCAATCCACCCCGAGCACCATATCGCAACCTCCTAAGGGAAGAACTCTAAAATCAAAGGGGAATTGATGATCTTACATAGACCATGGGAATGCTAGGCACTTGCTTTGAGTTTTGAAGGTGTTGCCATCAGCCACCATTACCGCCAAGGGGTGAGTCTTTGTCACCTCATGCTTTACCTTCTTAATCAACTTTGGATCAACGAAACTATGTGTACTCCAACTATCAATAAGGACAATGATGGAGTGTTTTCCAGCCCTGCCTTTGATTTTGATGGTATTATGGGCTCCACTACCAGTCGAAGCCTTCAGTGATATCTCCACTTCATCATCACTCAATTCCTCTTGCGAAGTAAAGCCTGCACTGTCATTTTCTGCATCAACATGGTCACTGCCAAAATCAGCATCAGCACGGGACCCCTTTGCATACATTAGTGCTTGAGATTTGCACCTATGACCAGGCTGATATGGTTGATTACAACGAAAGCATAACCTCAATGAACTCTTGTCAACAGCTCGCTTAAAACCAGAACCAGAACTAGTTCTCTGCTGTGGCCTGAACTTGCTGCCGTGCTACTTATTCTTATCACTTGGTTGAACTTGAGTAGCTTCAATCAATTTTGCCTTGTTGTAAGCACTTGACAAAGTCTTAGGACCAATGGCTTTCACCATATTCTTGATCCTTGGCTTCAATCCACTTCCAAAGCATGAAACATAATAAGATTCAGCATCCTCGGGAGCTATGGACAAAACTGACAGCAAGTTAGCTCTTAAGTTCTCAAATTTGATCATATACTCTCTCACGGTTGAAGTTTGGGACAACCTGTTAAAGCTATCCACAACATCCGTTGATTCACTTTCTCCACAACGTTCACACACTTCTTCTATGAATTGGCCCCAAGAAAGATGAGGTTTACTCTTCAATAAACTATAATACCACACTTCATGATCTTCATGTAAGTGTACTACGGCTAGTTGGAGCTTTTCCTCTTCAGGTATGTTATAATACAGAAAATACCGATCACACCTCCTTAGCCATGATTCCGGTTGCCTACCATCAAAAGGATCTATTTTCACTCTTGGTTGTCTGTAATTACCACTCCTACCACCAGATGTAGTGTCATTACTCACTGATCTATGCCGGTAATGTCAATCAGGAGGTCCGTCAAGATGATCGAACTCATCAATCTCAACTCTGCGCTGCATAACTAAACTCTGTGGCCTGACATTGAGGTCTGCATTCAAAGCTTCTGGTCTACAATGTACTTGTCCTGAAGCTCGATCCTGATTATCTACATCAATTTCAGGTTACAAAGGTTGATTCTCAGCTGATCTGATGTGAACTGAAGGTCCTACATCAGGTTGCAATATCTGAGTCTTTCCGCGAGTCATGCACACTTCTTCGATTCTGTCTGCCTTGCTTTGCTGCTGATTTGCTTCAACCGAATGAAAGATCTAACTCGCAGGCTTCAAGATTACACTAACACTTGATTCTCCTTATTATTAACCTGATCTTACAATTTTACAATCTTCTCTTCAATTTGCTGCAATCGCTCCTCATTTTTGGAGTCTTTTTCAAAAAACATTTGTCTCAGATTCAACATCAGCTGCTCCATCTTTTGCTCCATCTTTTGATCATTGATTTCAAGCTTTTGATCAAAGTTTTTTTGTAATTCTCGAAGATCTTCTTTAGTAGCATTCTGAGGTCCAATCGTTGTATCTCTAGCAACTGCAGCAGCATAATCCGCATCCTGACCAGCTGCATTAGCTCCACCAACACCAGACTTAGTTCTTACACCATCGGTCATGATTTTCCTTGATTTTGCCAGCCTCAATCAATCAATTGATTGCTTGAACCGGCTCTGATACCAATTGTTAGCTTCCAATTCGAAATTGAAAGTCTAACCTTGTAGAAGAAAGAGTTAAGATGAGAAAAGAAGTGAAAGGTGATGAGAAATAGAGAAGGAGATGAGAAAAGAGAGAGAAATTCCAAAAGGAATTCTGATTTCTATTGATTGAATGATGAAATTACAAGTTAGGAGATTATTTTTACACAAATTAGAACATTGAACCTGGCCAACTAACCCAACCGACTCAAACTTGATTTTGGCGCTAAATTTTGCACAGCCGCCAGATTTGACCCAACAATTGACCAACCGAACTCCCTAAGGCGCCAAACCGACCCTAACTAACTTTTGAAACATTACAACTCAACAATGGAAATCAAAACCGAAGAGACAGCCAAAAATTACAATTAAAATTTATCGATTCATAACAGATGTGATGGAGGAATGATTTGAGAGCTTCTACAAAAGGGGTATATTCAACACAGCTTCAGCTCCTATGCTTCAGCAGTGGTCATGGTGCGAAAGAAGGATGGAGGATGGAGAATGTGTATTGACTATAGGGACTTTAATAGTGCCACTATATAAGGCAAGTTCCCAATTCCTTTAGTTGAGGAGTAATTTGATGAATTGGGGGATGTTCGACTCTTCTCTAAGCTGGATTTGTGGTGTTATTACTATTAGATTCGAATGCAAGAGGAGGATGATCAGAAAACTTCCTTTAGGACTCACTTTGGACATTTTAAGTTCTTAGTGATGCCCTTTGGATTAACGAATGCACCTTCTACATTTCTGGGACTTATGAACTTTATCTTTGCACCTTACTTAAGGAAGTTTGTGCTAGTCTTTTTTGACGACATCCTAGTACACAGTGCTCATCTTGTTGATCACTTGAAGCACCTTCAAATTGTGTTTGATCAGTTAAGTCATCATCAGCTCTTTGTCAAGCAAAGTAAGTGCTCCTTTGCTGCTGTCAAGATAGAGTACTTAGGCCATATAATTATGAGGGGAGAGTAGCTACTGATCCTCATAAGATAGAAGCTATGAAGAAGTGGCCAGAGCCTAAGAATTTGAAGCACTTGAGGGGATTCCCAGGCCTTACTTTCTACTATAGAAGATTCATACAGAGGTATGGGGTGCTTGCCAAACCTCTGACCGAACTGATTGGAGGAGTTAAGCTGTAGTGGTCTGAAAGGGCTCAATCTGCTTTTGATGCTCTCAAGGAAGCTCTCAGTTCTGCTCCTGTGTTGGCCCTGCCCAATTTCACCTTGCCCTTTGAGGCAGAATCAGATGCTAGTCATACTGGGATTGGGGGCTGTCCTTTCTCAAGCTGGTCATCCCATAGCCTTTATTAGCAAGAATTTAAGTCCCACACAGCAGGCTCTATCAGTATATTAGAGGGAGCTTATGGCTCTGGTAGCTGCAGTCAAGAAGCGGCACCAATACCTGATTAACAATACTTCCATAGTTCGAACAGACGAAAAGAGCCTGAAATTTCATATGGAGCAGAAAGTTCACACTCACTTTCAACAATTATGGCTAACTAAATTGATGGGTTTTAGCTATGTCATTGAGTATAAGAGGGGCAAGGAAGAAAAAAGTTACAGATGCCTTCCAACGGGCCACAAGTCAGCAAATCACTTGCCAGATCCTTTCAACTGTGGATAGCAACCTCTATGCCATGATTCAATTGAGCTAGTAAACAGACCCAACCCTCCAGCAGTTCATAACAAATCTTTCTAAAGGATCAAGACAACATTCTAAGTACAGCTGGCAAACTGAACAATTGAAGAGGAAAGGGAAGTTAGTGATTGGCCAAGATGATGCTCTGAAGAAGAAAATATTCTAGTGGCTGCACTCATCTCCTTCAAGAGGGCACTTAGGCATAGATGCCACATTGCAAAGGATCAAGTATTTGTTCTTTTAAAAGGGAATGTCTAAAGATGTAGCTGCCCTTGTCAGAAAATGCTTGTCTATCACGCTCGCAAGAATGAAACACTTGCATCCCCAAGCCTCTTACAGCCATTGCCTATTCCTCAAACTTTGTGGACAAACATTTTAATGGACTTCATCGAGGGTTTGCCTCGCACTCACAGGAAGTATGTCATATTTGTAGTGGTTGACAGGTTAAGCAAGGCTGCCCACTTCCTCTCATTAACTCATCCCTATACCGCCATTACAGTAGCACAACTTTTCATGGACCTTGTTTACAAGCTCCATGGCCTTTCCTCACTCTATTGTGAGAGACCGTGATGTTATATTTCAAAGTGACTTCTTGCAGGCCCTCTTCTCTATTTAGGGTGTAGAGCTCCACCTATCCACAGCCTACCATTCTCAATCTGATGGCTGGACTAAGGTAGTGAACCGAGGGTTGGAGACTTATCTTTGATACATGTATAGCTCTCATCCTCATCAATGGTCCAAGTGGCTACCACTAACAGAGTGGTGGTACAACACCACTTGGCATTCTTCTACACAAAGCACACCCTATGAAGTGGTGTATGGGCAGCCACCTCCTATACATATTCCTTACATCCCTGGGGAGACACACATAGAAGCCGTTGATAGAAGCTTGCAACAGAGAGAGGAGGTTCTCAAGGTCGCCAAATTCCACCTTGCTCGAGCACATAACAGAATGAAGCAATATGCAAATAGAAAGAGGACTGACAGAGCATTTGCACTAGGAAATTGGGTATATCTCAAGCTACACCCACACAGGCAGATCACAGTGGCTCACAGAAGCACGCACAAGCTCTCTCCTAAGTACTTTGGGCCATTCTTTGTTCTGGCAGCAGTAGGGAAGGTGGCCTATCGTCTCAAGCTTCTTGATTCAGCAAGAATACATAATGTATTCCATGTCTCACAACTCAAGTCTCATTACGGTCCACTTCCGGATGAAATCCTTAATGTCCCTGCAGACTAGGAGCCTGGACCTCAAAGAGTACCTAAGTTGATCCTAGACCTCAGGGTGGTGAAGAGGAAAAACTGTGCAGCAACCAAAGTATTTGTTAAATTGAAAGATTTGCCTCATGAAGATGCTTCATGGGAATTTATGTATGATTTGGAACTCAAGTGCCCTGATTTTCACCCTTGAGGACAAGGGTTATTTTTAGGGGGAAGTAGTGATACAGTGGAGCGAGATAAGTGGAGAAATCGAATGAGGTTGAGCTGAAAAAGTAAAGAGAAGGCTTGGCGGGAATTGCGTAGGAAGAACGGTTGGAGCCGTTGGAATTGAAATGGCTGGTAGAAGGGGCGGCACGTGCCCGGCACATGACCCGGTAGCGAAGTTAGTTGTAGCTATTTAGGATATTATCTTCTAATTTTCTCATTTAGCCTTTCTTTTGCATTTTCTTAAATTAGTTGATCTTTCATATAAATACTTATTGTAAGAATTAGGGATTCTCATGAATGAATACAATATTATTTTCTTCTTCTCCCTTAAAACTCTATCTTCTTTCTCTCCCTTTAACCTCTAATTTGGATTGTGTGGACTGGATTGGAAATAGCAGTGACCAAGATCATACTTGGTTAACAGAAACCGACGTCGATCGAGGCGCGAATCGCATTGGATCTGAGAAGGAGACAGTGGATGTGAACAGGCAGAGGATGACGATTCCAAAGGTGGACTCGGAGTCGCTTATGGCGACAAAGGTGAAGATAGCAGCTGAGGAGGAGTTGAGGGTGGTGGAGGATGTCCAACTGAAGCCATCGTGGCCGGACTTGCGGACATCGGGGGCCATCGTCTTGAACTGATATAAAAGAGGAGGGTGAGCTGAATGGGATTGGGGTTGAAAATGATTTTTTGTTTCAATTAAAATTTTAACCCTGCATTTTACTTAAATAATGTAGAAAAAAATAAATTTTGTAATTTTTATTAATTTTAGTAAAGTAAAACGGGTAAAATTTATAATTTTAATATTTTATCCAGGAGGATTATCTACATTTAGAATTTGGCTTGGTATCCATAACCCTTAGGAACAAGGGTCTTTGAAGGGGAAAGAATTGATACGAGCCAAAATAAGACTGGGGATATTGATGCAGGTATTCCCGATCTTGATGCCGAGCTTCATAATTCAGCCGAGTTATGTACGCGCGAGTGAGCAACGCCACATCATCCTTGCTGTGGTGGCAGGCCTAGTCGTCTCCACTTAGATATTTTCTATATAAATAATGGTATTAGGGTTAACTACAGTCATGTTTGACGAGTTGATGTTCTCTCTCTCTCCCCCTAATTCTCTTTTTGTCTTCTCTCCTTTCTCTTATATAATTACTCCATTTTAGGAGTTTATACTTACAATATATATACAATGGGGCAGCCGTTTACTGCCCTGTAACTTCGATTATAGCTTGTGTGAATGTTAGATTCAAATGATTGAGCTAGATTTGATTTTGGTTCGTATCATGGACACTTGATATGACATGGGATCCATGCCGGAACAAACCAAAAAGAACAAGATCCTCAGACACATACAAAACAAGGGAAAGCTATTATGATTCAAGATTACTCTTGAATCATAACAAAGGATAGGCGAAGAATTAGAGTGGAGATGAGAAAAGAATTAGAGAATTAGATGATAATTAGAGAGAGTCAGGGTTGAGAGAAGAACAATTCAATCTTATCATTCATCAATGAATAATATTAGAATACAAGCTAAATTTTTATACTATGAATCAATTAAGTCGGTTGGAGCCAAAATATCTAAAGACACCATGAATCTAACCAACTTAACTACTAAGGAAACTAGCCAAGCCTTTCCCGCCAAACAACCATTTGAATAATGCATAAATTGCCCCTACAATGACCTCCTCTAATCTTGAATCATGACAATACCCCTTCCTTAACATCATTTTTGACTCAAGAATGAAATAATGGGAATTGGCTCCTAAGGAAGTTCAGATTCTCCTAAGTAACAGCTTCCTGATCCAAGTTAGTCCAAAGCACCAACACTGCCTTGACTGATCTATTCTGCTTTTGAACTTCCCTTGATTCCAAGATGGCTGCAGGCTCCTGCTTGAGTCTCCAATCAAAAGTAGCCTCAGGTGCAGTCTTCGAGCTGATCCTGCCTTCTGCTACATGCTGCATCAGTAGAGACACATGAAAAACAGGATGTACATATGAGTCTGGTGGTAACTCCAATTTATAGGCTACTTGCCCAATCTTTTCTAAAATCTTGTATGGACCAAAGTAACGAGCACTGAGCCTCACATTTTTGCGTATTGCTACACTGGTCGACCTATAAGGCTGCAATTTCAAATAAACAAGATCTCCAACTTGGAAGGACTTATCAACTCTCTTCTTATTAGCAAAGAACTTCATTCTAGACTCAGCCAGCTGCAGATTATCCTTCAACTACTGTACCAATTCCTTCCTCTGCATCAACAGATCATTAACTTCACTCACAGAAGAAGTAGCACCTTGTAACAGCATAGGAGATGGAGGATCATAGCCATAAAGAGCCTTGAATGGAGTTGTTCTCAATGCAACATGAGAGTGTGAATTGTATAAGAACTCAGCTAATGATAACCATATGTTCCACTGCTTTGGGTAGCCAAAAGTCATGCTCCTTAAATACTATGCCAAACATTGATTCACTTTTTCAGTCTGCCGATCGGTTTGTGGGATATGAAGAACTCATGGCCAAAGAAGAACCCAACAACAGGAAAAGCTCACGCCAGAAATTACTGGTAAACAACCTATCACAATCAAAGATGATGGATTGAGGCAAATCATGGCGTTTGTAGATGCTATCCAAAAACAATTTTGTAATTTTTTCAGCTGAAATTAGATGACACAAAGCCAAAAGGTGCCCAAACTTGGTGAATCTATCCACGACCACCCAAATTACCTCCTTGCCTTCATACTTAGGCAATCCCTCAATAAAATCCATACTTATGTGTTGCCAAGCTCTATCAGGAATAGGCAGGGGCTGCAGCAATCTTTGGTAGTGCATATGATTGGTCTTAGTATGCTGGCAAACATCACAGGTCAAAACAAAGTCCACAACATCCTTTCCCATACCGGGCCATTGGAAGTACTGCCATAGCCTTTGATCTGTCCCTTCAATACCAGAGTGTCCTCCCCAAGCTGAATCATGTGAAATTATGATTAATTGTCTTCTCAAATCAGTCATTTAACCAATGTATACCTTCCCTTTGATTCTCACAATTCTATGAGCCACAGTCACATCAGAGTCTTCACTAGAAGAGCTATTCTTGATGCTAAATGCTATGATGCAATCCTGAGCAAGGCTATCACCATCATAATACCTGTGCATCTCATCCATCAGAGAAGGGAGAGCCACAGAAATAGCAGAATAAGAAGCCTGCTCAGCCCCCTCAAACTTGCATGACAAAGCACCTGCAGCTAAGTTTTTCTTGCCTCTGAAATACTCAATTGAATAACCAAGTTCCAACATCCTCATGAGGCGCTTACACTACACCTCTTGTAGTGATCTTTTGCTGTACTAAGTCTTTCAAACTTTGATGATCTGTTCTAATGACAAAGTGATGTCCATCTAAGTAATGCCTTCACTTCTTGATTGCCAACAGAATTGCCAAGTACTCCTTCTCATAAATGGATAATTCCAAGTGCTTGGGACTCAGACCCTGGCTCAAGAAAGCTATTGGCTTGCCCCTTTGTGAAAGAACTGCTCCCACACCAGTACCACTCGCATCAGTCTCAAAGGTGAAAGGAACACTAAAAGGCATCTTTTTTGAGTAAGTCAGTAAGAGGCTTAGCATTCATACCATATCCAGCCACAAATTTTTAAGTAGTAACCTGTTCGTCCCAAGAACCCCCTCAATTATTTAGAAGAAATTGGTGTTGGCTAATGTTTCATTGAATCCACCGTAGCTGGGTTAGTAGCAACACCCTCTGAAGAAATAATGTGGCCCAAGTATTCCACCTTACTCTGGGCAAAAGTGCACTTAGGAAGCTTGGCAAACAACTTGTGCTGCCTCATTAGTTCAAAGACCTGTCTAAGATGATCCATATGTGCATCAAGTGAAGGACTATACACCAATATGTCATCAAAGAAGTCCAGGACAAATTTCCTCAATAGGGGCTTGAAAACGGGATTCATCAAGGCTTGAAACATAACTAGCGCATTTGTCAATCCAAATGGCATCACCACAAACTCATATGCCCATGGTGAGCTCTAAAAGCAGTCTTGTGGACACCACTACTAGAAAACACTGATTTAGTAACCAAGCATAGTGGCGGTTTAAACCGTTAAACAATTTGTGACGAACACATGACGGCTAGCTGACGATTCCGCGACAATTAAAAGTGGTTACAAATATCGTTACTGCAATTCTGAAACCACATTTGTGACAGTAAAAAGCTAATATATTATTATACCATACTTTATCTCATTATAAATATTATGGAGATAAATTGCTTATTAGTATATTAATTTGCACTTTAAAATTTCTGAAATAATTTTAAAGTCGTAAAAGTTATATATATGTTGCAAAATCATTAAAATAAGACATTGAAAAAGCCAAAAGCACGTTTTATTTTAAACCCTTATATCTTTGCTATTTGGACTATTTTGTTAAAAATATACAAAATTAATATTGAACTAATATTTTATACAATTCATGAACTAAAAAAATGGTAAACAAAGCCTTGGGATAATAATATACATGTAACTTAATATACTATTTATATAATTTTTTAAATGAATTGAATATAATATATTTAAAATATGTAATACAATAATAAAATTAATAACAACAACAACAACAGGCCCAGTGCCACAAGGCCTCCCGCATAAGTAAGGTCTGGGGGGTAGACGTACGCAGCCTTCCCCATTCTGGAAGCTATCCTGAAGGGAGGCTGTTTCCGAGGACCCCTAACCTCATGAGCTAGTCCGCAGCATCAAAGCATGTTAGCCTTTCACTTCCTCTTTGGCGCACGTATGAGCCTATTAACAATAACCTCAAAATTAGAAAATTAATTGGCTCTAATAATAAAATTGACAACATCCAAAAAATGAAAATAGTTATTGGTAAGTCAGAAACTAATATTTTTAGAGTAAATAATTGATTTAAAAACAATTAAAAATAATAATATTTTTTTACCAATAATAATGCTCTGGCAAAAATTATATTATTTTGTGATTAAAAATTGTATTGTTTTAAATATTATTTGACTTAGTAAATTTTTTAATATTAATAAAATTTGTGACCGCTGAGTCAAGGGGTTACAAAATTCTCTGACCACTGACAACAGCGATCACTTTAATTTTTTCTGCTCAAACATATCTTATCAAAATTAATATTTTAATTTATTATGTAAATTTTTAAAAACTTGCAAAATATGTAAATATCTTGAAGGTATTTAAAATTATTAACTTTAATTCAAATTTTGTAAAATTTATTTTTTCAAGGTTACTTGAGCAAAAATTAAATAATATTAAAATCAAGACATGATATCAAAAAAATTAGAAATTTTATATAATTTTTTTAAATCGCATCCAAATGGTTAGGAGAAAATATTTTAAATTATGCATTGACAGTATTGTGGAATAATATAATAAAAATAATCTTAACCTACAATAAATATAATTCACTTTTACATTTTATATATGTTATACTCAGTGGAGGCTATGTACGTATTATGTCTTATTTTTCGACATCGAGCTATATACTATATAGCACTCTCAAATAATATTTTGTGAAATATTCATTGTGACTTTCTAAAGTTTTATCGCCTTACTTTAATGCTAAAAATTGCAGTGATAACATAAGGTTTTGTTCAAGTAATTTAATTGACTGTTTCATTAAAGGTATGTAATAGATATAAATAGTTAAGAAGATCATAGTGAACGTTCGTTAATTGAATCAATAGCTGTATTGCATGTAATATTTATAGTTACGAACTCCTTTTGGTTGGAACTTGTCTCTGCTTAGTGTCGGAGAAAGCAATGTAAGACAAAGTATAACATAATCATGTTTTCAGAGGTAATCATCTAATCAAACAAGGTTATCTTTAGTTTATAAATCATAGCCTCGTTTCGTTGCTGAATGAATTAAATTCTTACAAAAAGTTTTACTTCCCAGGAATTATCTTCCCTTGAAGTAGTATAGAAGTGTTTGAACTTCTCGGGAATTCAATTCTCATGTTTTGTTTGATTCACACAACAATTCTCATGAAATACAATTAAAATCACTATTATGCCCATGTTCAATCTTCTAATATCATTGATAGATGCCGTTATAGGTAAAATTGTCATAATCACAACTTACAAGGAGTAGAATTATCATATAGATTAAAAGTTATAAGGAAGTAGAACTTATCTAGGGGGTTAGATATGTTATTTTCTCCATTTTGAAGGAGTTGGAACTTACTAGAAATTCAAACATCCCACATCCCACCTACTTTCTTGCTTACCAAACAAGTCCTAAAAATGGCACTTCCCATGAATTGAAACTTCACTAGTGTACTTCCCACATGTCACACGAGGACTATATATATAGTTGATGAAAGAATAACAACAAAAACAAATTCGGTGCCTCGAAGGGGCTCGATATGAGAAAGGTGAGATATGTAAAGTCTTACCTATGCATATACAAGGTTCTATCATGAAGGAAATAAACAGTTAATATATTGGTCTTGTAACGTTCAAGTAAAAACATTTAAGTGATAGTAAGTTGTATTAGGCTTCGCATTTGACTCATGAAATTAAAGCTGAACTATTGATGCTATATTGTACGTGAAATACTTCAAGTTATTGGTTAAAAAGATTTGGATGTGCCGAATTACAACTCACAACAAATCGTTTCGAGGTTTGAGTTAATAGAGCTATATTGATTTAGGATTTAGGTACATCACAATCTTGTTCCGATTGAATTGAACATTTTATAATTGAGTTTGTTGAGGTTCAAGTTAAATTGGATGAAGTTTTATTAATTTCTTGAATCATACCATGCTTAAACTTTATCAAAGTTTGAGTTAATTAGACCGCTGAATTCAAGTTTTAGTTGGTCATGTTCTCATTCAGTAGGAGGATACAAGTTAGATTGTTTAAAGAATATGAGTCATCAATATATATGTGTCATATATTATAGGGTGACAAATCTTTCTTAGATAATGCTAACATGATAAATATCTTTAATAATATATAATTATACTTTAATATGACTACTTTTTCGTAATCCGTTAGATTGTTGTAGTTTAATTGTCTCGCATCAATTTTCTAGTGTATTAGAAATGTAACAAAAATTTATCAGATTTCCAAAGCATTATTTAACATTATTCAAAACATTCAGAAGATGATTCTTTAAATGCAATTATAAATTTTCATTCAAATTTTCAAATTCCTTGGATACTTTGTTGGTCCTTCAAAACCACTCAATCTCTAGAACAACCTTATCCCATATCCTTAGTTCGAGAATTCAAAATTAAGTGATGGGATAAATACGTCCTTGAACGTGATTGAATCACTGATTCTCTATTAAAATTTTTCACAAAAAAAAAACAAAAATATTCAAATCCCCAATCAAAATTCTCCAAGAATTCTAAAAACTCCTTCTAAATCTCATCCTCAAAAAACTTCACCATCAAACTCTTCCTCAAAATCAAAATCCAAAATATCAAAGGAACTTCTGACTCAACTCTTTCAACAAATTCGAAGCTCTTCCTTTGACAATGATACTGAAGAAGCTAATTCAAGCCAAAGTGATCCGCTCAACCTCTTCTGAAGATTTCTTACACTGGACAAATCAAGGACGAAAAGCAATAATACAAGTCAAAGGCTCAAGACAAAAGATGCATAGTACTGCTCAATAATTCAAGAAAGGATGAAGGCAAAAGTCAAAACATGTACAGTACTACTCAATAATTCAACAAAAAGACAAAGCACATATTTGACATGTGCCAATTGCAATTATTGATGCCTACTATTCGGATTTCAAATTTTGCATTTCCAATCCAGGGTTAGGGACTTCAATTCAAATCCGGGGTGTTTCTTCATCTATAAATGGGACGTCTCGACTTCATTCAAAGGTAGAGCGAAAATTACTAACACAATATAAGAGCGAGTTTGGGAGAAGCCTCACAGAATTCTCTTACAATCAAATTTTATTTGGTAATTTTTTTTCCAAGTGTTGTACTCTAGTCTTCAAATTCAATTTGCTAGTTTTATATGTATTTCAATTTTCTGTTTATATTTTCAATTAAACTTTTGTACTCAGTTTATGTTTAAACTTTTCAAATAATAAATCCACCTTTCTTATCTTCTATCTGTGTCAACCGATCCTACCCCCTTCCTAGTATTAGAGCCAAGTTTATGGTGTTTTCAACAGTAATTTCACGGAAATACTGTTAAGCACTTATTAGGAATACGTTGCTATTAAAGCACTTATTAGGAGCTTTGGTAAGCTAGTAGTGTAGCGTTAGTAAGCCCTGGATGGCGTTGGTAAGCCGTAGAAAGGAGTTCCAGCTGGGTGTTCCCGTTACTGTGTTACTGGTGTTCCCGTTCTCAACAGTGTCAAGTAGTACAACCGTTCTCAACAGTATTAAATAATAGGACTGTTAGGTAACTGTTGAACCCAAACAACTAAGGCTGTAACCACATCAGGTTTCAGAATTGCTGGACCTTTTAGAAAGATGTTTTCGAAACAACACAGTACTAGTTTAAACATAGTTAATTCAAAAGAGGTTTAAAAAAAAATTACAAACCCAAAAGATCTTATTAATTGGAGCATTCCAAATGAGGATTTAGAATCAATTTATCAAATTGGAACTTTAAATTTCAAAATGGCTTTTTCATGTAAAACACATGAACAATCAATGGCTATTGATCAAGAAACCCAAGTAGTTCAATTACTTTCAAATTTATCTCTTCAAAAATTTCTTGAAAAAGGTCATCATTAGTTTAGTTCAAGTGGTTATCAACCCTTTAACAAGGCCAGGACATAACCGACCGGTTATGTTAGCTCTTAGAGATTCAACATATTTAAACTATGAAGAAGACTAGCAATAGTCCAAACAAATTTACACAATGGACCAATTTATTTCAATTGGTATCCAAACTTTTCGGTTGCTTTTCGAGATCCGACAATCATGGATACCTTAACTTTGGATATCCACTTGCCAAATATTAAAATCAAAGAAAACAAACTAAATTTTGTTCACATTTATAGAGTCTACTTTAGTCTAATAGGAAGCCATCTTAACCCAAAATGTCTCAAACAATCTCCTCCTGGAGAAACTTTACTGCTTAAGGTCAGGCTGAACAAGCTTCAACTTTTACCCCAAAGCGTTTCAAATGGAATGACATAACCATTCTATATATTTGTAGGATTGGAGCCCTCAACCTCCAAGAAATATTGTAAAAAGACAAGTTCAAAAAATTACTGAAGAATCGAATGGTAAAATTACCATTAAGTTTGAATTAGGGAAACAAACTCTTATTTCAGAACCTTCCTTTGTTGAATCTTCAAAACAATCAACTTTATCTTTTCCATATAATAGAGAAGAATATTTTCAAAATACTTCTACTTGAAGGTTTAGAGGAATACGTTTTAACTCTCCTCTTGCTGAACTAGTTTTTCAAAATGAATTATTTTCAAATCCAAGTTCTCCAACAGCTTCTCAAATGAGACCACCTTCAATAAATATTTTTACAAAAGATTTTACAATAAATAAAGAATTTTTAAGCAATGAATTTAAATCTGATCGCAATAGGATTCAAAGAGAATGGTTTTTCAAAACTTTTACAAAAGAATCAACAATAAAAATTAAAGAAATTTACTATAAAGATTTAAATCAATTAAAATGTAATATTTCATTTTTCCAATGGTTAGAGTCTTATACGTCAAGGAATCAAATACCAAAACCTTTCATTCAAGATTTTATAAATGTTAATGCAAATCCTACAACCAAATGAGGCACAACAGATGGACAAGTAATCCAAACTATTCATCCTCCAAAAAAATATTTAATTATCAATGTTCAATATCAAGAAATGACAGCTACTCCTTTCCTCAGGGGAAGACAGGATAAAGTAGACCTACAATTAAAGATATAAAGAAAATAATTTTTAAGCCTTAAATCTCGAAACAATATTAGAATAATTAAATTCAATACATAATGAAATAATAAATAACAAGCATAAACAGAAAATAGAACAATCTCAAGTAATCCAACCAATACCTCAACCAACATATCAAAATTACACGATCCCTCAACCAGTATCCCAAATATCTCAAAGCTATCCTATTCAACAAAGCTTTCCAACTCCACAATCACAGACAAACCCATTTTTTCAAGGAATTCAACAACCTTCAATCCTGCCTTTTAATTTAATCCAAAAAGATAAAGAACAAATAAGACTCAAAAAAACAAAAGATTTTGATGATGATATCATTGAAAGAATTACTCAAAAACTCAAATTAACAGATAACCAACTACAAGTAGCCCCATAATCCAAACTATTTCTAAAGGTGAAAATAAAGACTCTAATGAAGAAACCTCTACAATATCCCAAACCGAAAAAAAATTAAAAACTCTCTGTGTTCAAAACAGTGGTTATAATTTCAAACGATCTTTAGGAAAAAATAAAATAGAAAAAACACTCAAAACAGAACCCAAACATGATTCCAATTTGCCACAGGTGTAGAAAACCTGGCAAAAAACCGCAAAAAGAATCAACAAATAACTGAAAATGAAGATTGACAACTCATAGACAAATTAATAAATTTATCAAATTCAACTTTACAAGATGCATCTGAAATTCAAAAGAATACAGAAGTTAAACCCCTATCATCTAACTCGACTCGTACTGAAAATAAAAATTTAACCTCCGATTCAACTACAAAAATACATCACCATAAAACAATACGAAACAAAAATCAAGAATCAAAATCAAAATCAACATTACCAAATTGAGAAGTATTTCCTATAAAATCTTCTGATAATGAATTACAAAACCTTGTCTATAGTCCAAAACAAATTATTACGTCACGGTTTAAAACGAATTTTCCAAAACTTCAACAACTTTTACATTGTAAAATTCCCTTACTGCATTATAAATTTGCAAAGCCAATTGTACAAAATACAATTTCAAAACTAAAACCAGTTTTAACAACCTTTCAAAATTACTTTTTACAAGACCATTCTCTCAAGAACTATCTTCGGATAGATATTCTGATTATTTATCTACAAGCCATGAAGATAGATAAAGAAAAAGGAAAGATTCAATCTTCAGAAGATTATGCAATGATCCTCAACCCTTATTGCCATCCCTCTCCAATAAGAAATACCCTCACAATCAAAAATCTTTCAAATCCCTGTGAAACCTCAAAACCTCTTGACCAATCAATACAAACAAGCCAATACATCTCAAAACCTCAAAATGGAACACGTATTAGTTACAAGACAAAAGGAACCCCTGTCTCACGACGATATCAAAAATCTTGTTAAAACTATTTTCTCAAAAAAATTCCATTGGTTTCCTGATGACAATCAGAAAAGTCATGAATTTTATGAACTCGTTTTGATCGATACTGGATCTGTTCAGATTAAGCATCACAAGGGTGATAATTAACAAATCCAATTCTCAAGTTGCCTAATTTTGAATATTTTACATCTCAAAGACTTTGGTCAGAGTTTTTACAAACCAAAGCAATTTTCAAGTTCCTTTACCTCAAAACGTTTTACTACTTATCAAGGTTACAAAACAGTTTGGTTCAAAACTTTTCTTTATCAACCATTTAATCATACCTGGTTCTTTCGAATTACAAAAAAATCTCAAATATTTCCAACATGGTTTTATGAATGGCGGCATTTCTTTGGAAGCACGATTGACATTTACCCTACTATGGCAAAAGATTTACTTGATATTTATTCAAACTATTCACAAGATGAACCTCTAGATTCAATTTTACATTTTCATTCAATTTTTCAAATTCCCTAGATCTTTTGCTGGTCCTATGCCCATACTCAATTTTTAAAACAACCCTATCCTGTTTCACTGGTTAGGGAATTCAAATTCAAATGGTGGGATACTTTTCTTTTCAAAGAACATTACACCTTTTTAAAATACCTAAAATAATATTTTCATATGTTTGATTTGGAATCACAAATTGTTTCAAATGTTTCAAAATTACTTTCCAACTTAACAATATCATGTTCAAATAAAACATATGATGTTTCTCCAACTTCAATTGATGATCCTCTTATTGCCAAAGATGTACCCCTTCAACAAACTCAAGTCTCTGATATGGATTCCCTCCAAACAAAATTACAACAAAAAATTGATGAATGTATCAACCTCAGGCATCAAATTTCTATTTTACAAAAAAGATATTGATTATCAAACAAAGACGCCAAGTTGAAGTACCTTTTTATCAACATACGATTTCACAAAACCAAGGATTTTCTTCTATCCTCAAAAATTCCATAGCCACTTACCTTAAGATGTTGTTGCCCATATTGCATTCATCACTCAATGCAGTAACAATAGACTTCTTATCAAAATCCAACAATTTCTCTAAGACTTATCTGTCAGTGGAATTTTCATTCCTGGCCTTACCTACCAATGGTTTACCTTCTGCCATTTTCCAGCAGATTGCAATCAAACTTAAAAATGCCTCGAAAGACCAGACAACAAGGGCGATTGCCCTTGCCATTTCACCTATTCAATTGCAAGAGTTTGCATTGACATTGAAATCTATGATCAATGACCATTATTCATGAAGGTCAAGAAATTGTCCTCACCGTCCAAAAACTTTTGGATTATGGATTTCTATTCCAGCTTATTTTCACAAAATCTAATCAAGCCAATCAATTTAGTTGAAAGCTTAAATATATAGTTTAAAAGAATTTTCAAGATGGTGTCATTTCTATTGAAATTATGATTCAATCAAAAGTTGTAGAATTCTACGATATCTATACCATCCTAGTCAACATAGGATGCTCGTTTATGGTTCACCTGCTAGACGCCCTCTCATCCCTTCAGATGATCCATGGCCGTGTCCTAAAGATACTATACCAAAACAAATTCAACATTGGGAAGCAAGGGAAACCGTTGATATTATTATCAGCCCTGATATCACAGTATCAAAAAAACAGGATGTCTATGGCAACTTCCTTGTCTCAGAAGACTTTACTCAAAAAATCCTTTCTTTTAATAAAAAATTTTGAAGTTCCCTTTCTTAAGGAAACTGAGCAAAACCTTTTACTAGAAAAATATGAAAAGGTCAAAAATGAAAATGATGAAGCCTGGCACATTCAGCCTTTTTAGTTTAAAAAATCCCATCCTCAAAAATCTTCTCCATCAAACTCTTCTTCAAAATCAAATTCAAAAATCTCAAAGGAACTCCTAACTCAGCTCCTTCAAAAAATTCAAAATTCTTCCTCTGGTGAAGATAATGAAGAAGTCAGTTCCAGCCAAAGTGATCCATTCAATCTTTTCTAATGTTTCCTTACATTGAACAACTCAAGGGAACAAGTTCACAAGAAGTACAATAATTCAATACAGGACGAAGGCTAAAGACAAAAGATACATAGTATGGCTCAATAATTCAATACAGGATGAAGGCAAAATCCAAAAGGTGCACAGTAATGCTCAATAATTGGAAATAAGAACAAAGGACATGTGTTACTATTCGGGGATGAAATTATTGATGGTTACTGTTCGGATTTCAAATTCTGCATTTCAAATCCGGGGTTACGGACTTCAATTCAAATCTGAGGTGCTCCTTCATCTATAAATGGGACATCTCGACTTCATTCAAAGGCAAAGCGAAAATTACCAACATAATACAAGGGCGAGTTTTGGGAGAAGGCTCACAGAACTCTCGTACTGTCAAATTTTATTTTCTAATTGTATTTCCAAGTGTTGTACTCCACTCTTCAAATTCAATCTGTAAGTTTTATATGTATTTCAATTTTATGTTTGTAATCCATCTTTCTCATCTTCTTCTGTGTCCACCGATCCTGCCCCTTCCTGGCTCGTTTACAGTTCGCCTGTTAGATGTCCTCTCATCCCTTCAGATGATCCATGGCCATGTCCTAACAATACTATACCAAAACAAATTCAACATTGGCGAGCAAGGGAAACCGTTGATATTATTATCAGCCTTGATATCACAGTGTCCAAAAAAAAAAGAAAAAGGATGTCTTTGGCAACTTCCTTGACTCAGAAGACTTTACTCAAAAAATCATTTCTTTCAATAAAAATTTTGAAGTTTCCTTTCTTAAGGAAACAAAGCAAAACCTTAGAAAAATATCAAAAGCCTAAAATGAAAATGATGAAGCCTAGCACATGCAGTATTTTTAGTTTCAAAAATCCCATCCTCAAAAGTCCTCTCTATCAAACTCTTCCTCAAAATCCAAATCAAAAATCTCAAAGGAACTCCTAACTCAGCTCCTTCAACAAATTCAAAATTCTTCCTCTGATGTAGATAATGAAGAAGTCAGTTTCAGTCAAAGAGATCCATTTAATCTTTTTTTTATGTTTTCTTACATTGAACAACTTAAGGGAACAAGTTCACAAGAAGTACAATAATTCAATACAGGACGAAGGCCAAAGACAAAAGATGCACAGTATGGCTCAATAATTCAATACAGGACGGAGGCAAAATTTAAAAAGTGCACAGTAATGCTCAATAATTGCAAATAAAGACAAAAGACATGTGCTATTATTCGGGGACCAAATTATTGACGGTTACTGATCAGATTTCAAATTCCACATTTCAAATCCGAGATTATAGACTTCAATTCAAATTCAGGGTGCTCCTTCATCTATAAATGGGATGTCTCGACTTCATTCAAAGGCAGAGTGAAAATTACCAACAGAATACAACAGCAAGTTTTGGGAGAAGTCACACAGAATTCTCTTACTATCAAATTTTACTTTGTAATTTTATTTTCATGTGTTGTACTCCAGTCTTCAAATTCAATCTATAAGTTTTATATGTATTTCAATTTTATGTTTGTACTTTCAATTAAACTTTTGTACTTAGTTTATGCTCAAACTTCTCAATTAATAAATCCATCTTTCTCATCTGCTTCTGTATCCACCGATCCCGCCCCCTTCCTAGTATCAGAGCTATGTTCAAGGTGTTTGAAACATTAATTTGGTCAATAACTGTTGCCTTTCTGGGCAGCATAACTGAAAAATAAGAAACAACAAAACTATTTTTGACCAATCTAAGATTTCCATCTTTACAAGACTTTCGATGGTACAAAGATGTATTTTTAACTCATGTACTCAAAAGAGATGTTGGGAATCAACCATTTTGGAAGGAAAGATTTATTATTGGGCTTGCAAAATTATTTGTAGAAAGAATAATGACCAAAATTTAGGATGATTGTGGAATACAAATAATTTCATGGTACAACATAACCTGTGGACAATTATTTGCTTTTATAAAAAAGGAAGCATTACAACTATGTTAAGAACAAAAACTTTGTAATAATCTTAAAAAATCCCAAACAAGAAAATAATTAGGTTCTTTCTGTGCTCAATATGGCATTCATAATTTCAACCATCCTTCAAAACAATACAAAAAGAAAACATTTCAACAAGACTTTAAGTCTTATAGAAAAAAGAGGAAAAATAAAATTTGAAAAATCACCACCTCAATATTACAAAAACAGAAGAAAATATTCAAAGAAAAAATCAAACAAAATTCCAATATGCTTCAAATGCAAAAAACTTGATCATTACTGAAACAATTGCAAAATGAAAGAAAAAACAAATCAAATATAAGATGAAGATTTAAAAAATAAATTAATAAATTTATTACTTTCTTATTTAAGCTCAAACAATGAAGCCTACATATTAGAAATTCAAGAAGATACAGCCAATGAAAGCACATTATCTGAATCAACCAAGGATTTATGTCCCTGCAATATAACAATTAACGTATTAACAAAGACAAACAAAGAAGACCTTTTAGACATAGTAGAAAAAATTCAAGATCAAGAAATGAGAAAAGAATATCTTCTCAAATTAAAAGAAATTATATTTAAAGAACAAGAGATAACTCGACCAAAGCAACCCAAATCTCTGGAACAAATATTTGAAAAATATCCTACACCAAATATATTTAGACAAATTTCAACTAGAGATTTACAAGGGGAAATCAATGATTTAAAAGGACAAATTAAACATTTACAGATTGAATTAATAACAATATAGTATCAAGATTTAGAAACAAAATAAAAATTATCTCTCTTAGAATCAAAAGATTTACAATTAGAATCAAGATTATTATATATAAAGTCTAAAACAATACTTTAAGAGAAAACCCAATAGAAACTCAATTATAAAACATTCAAATACCAGATGAACCAATCTCAAATGACAAATTTCTTCAAATAATTGAAAGAATAGAGTATCAAAAATGGTATGTCTATATAACTCTTCATATTTCAAACGATTATAAAATTCAAACTCAAACCCTGTTAGACTCAGGAGCAGATCTTAATTGCATCCAAGAAGGACTCGTTCCATCAAAATATTATAAAAGAACATTGGAAAGTCTTCACACAGCTAGTGGAGATAAAATAAATATCAATTATAAACTTTCAAACTCTTATATCTGGAAAAATGGAGTTTGTTTCAAAACACCATTTATTTTAGTTAAAGATCTTCAACAACAAATTATATTAGGAACCCCTTTTATAAGCCAAATATATCCTTTTACGGTTACAAAAGAAGGAATTCATATTAAAGTTATGGACACCAAAGTAACATTTCAATTCTTAAACCCGATCAAACAAAGAGATCTAAATCCCTTACAATTTTACAATATAGAAACAAATAAACCTAATCAGTAACTAGAAAATTCATATTCAATACCTTCAAAAGAAAATAGAATATCAAAAGATTGAAAAACAATTAGTCCAGTCAAATGAAAAAATAACTCAATTAAACAACAAAATAATCAAACAAGTATGCTCTGATCTTCCCAATGCATTTTGGGAATGGCAAAAGCATATAATTCAATTACCTTATGAAAAAAAATCTAATGAAAGAAATATTCCAACAAAAGCATGACCTATTCAAATGAACAAGGAATTATTAGAACATTGCAAAACTGAAATCCAAATGCTATTAGACAAAAAATTAATAAGACCATCAAAATCTCCTTGGAGCTGTTCTGCATTTTATGTCAACAAACAAGCAAAACTAGAAAGAGAAGTCCTAAGATTAGTCATCAATTAAAAACCACTAAACAAATTTCTTCTATGGATAAGATATCCAATTCCTAACAAAAGAGACCTATTAAATAGGTTACATGATGCAAATATATTTTCAAATTTTGATTTAAAAAGTGGTTTTTGGCAAATTGAAATTGAAAAAGATCATTCAAAAACAGTATTCACATTCCCATTTGGACACTACGAATGGAATGTGATGCCATTTGGACTATAAAAATGCTCCATCAGAATTTCAAAATATTATGAATGACATTTTTACTCAATATATAGATTTCATTATCGTTTACATTGATGACATCTTAGTTTTCTCAAAAAATGTTGATCAACATTTCAAACATTTGAATATCCTTTTAAACACTATGAAAAGAAATGGTTTAGTCGTTTCAGCTTCAAAAATGAAATTATTTCAAACCAAAGTTAAATTTTTAGGACATGACATTTTTCAGGGAACCATAAAACCTATTGCAAGAGCAATAGAGTTTGCTGACAAATTTTCGAATGAATTAAAAGATAAAACTCAATTACAAAGATTTTTGGGATGTTTAAATTACGTTGCTGATTTCTTCCCTAACCTTCGCAATATGTGTCAACCATTATACCAAAGGCTTCAAAAATATCATCTTCCCAAGATAGTTCAAACCCTAAAAAAAGAGTCAAAAATCACCCATGTCGAGCCCTTCCAAATCCAAAAGCGTCTCTCATAGTAGAAACAGATGCTTCAAATATAGGTCATGGTGGTATACTCGAACAAAAAATAGATTCCAATCTTGAACAAATAATTAGATTTCATTATGGACTTTGGCCTGGAGCTCAAAAAAACTATTCAACAATTAAGAATGAAGTTTTATCTATTGTTTTATGCATTTCAAATTTTCAAGATGATTTATATGATAAAACTTTCCTTCTAAGAATTGATTGCAAATCCGTAAAAGAAGTTTTACAACATGATGTAAAAATATAATTTTAAAACAAATTTTTGCAAGATGACAAGCCATCCTTTCTATTTTTGATTTTCAAATCGAATTTATTAGAGGGAAAAATAACTCGATACCAGACTTTCTTCCAAGATAATTTCTTCAAAACCATAATTCAATTCAATTACTTTTCCCAGGAGAATGTCAAAAGATAAAGGTAAAGGGAAGATTCAATCTGCAGAAGATTATGCAATGACCCTTAAACCCCATCCACAATCTTCTTCAATCAAAGTTCCAACTCAAAACCCTTTCGAAATTCTAAATGATGATTTTCCCTCAATCTCCTACTCTGCGGTTGCTTCAAGACCTCCAAAGCCTCTCTCAATTAGACCTCCGGCTCCTCCTCAATCCCTTAATAAGAGACTCCAAAATACTTTACCAGCTCAAACAAATCAATATTTTTCAAAGCCTCAACTTGAACACATTTTCCTCACAAAACATAGAGAACCTCTCCCTTTAATTGGAATTCAAAATTTGGTCAACCACATTTCCCGACAACTTCCAATGGCTTCCAGACGATATTCAAAGGACCCAAAAGTTTTATGAATTCATTTTAGTAGATTCAGGTTCTGCCTTTGGTAAACATGAAAGATGTGATAATGGGCAAATCGAATATTCAAAATGTAAAATTTTAAATATTTAGGAAATCAAAGATTTTGGTTAGACTTCTTATACCTCAAAACAATTTTCTCAAATTTTACTCCAACTGGTTATACTTATCAAGATCACAAAATGGCCTGGTTTAGAACCTTTCTTTTCTGACCTTTTGATCATTCCCAGTTCTTTCAATTTCAGAAAAAAATTAAGAACTTTTCCAGCCTGGCTTTATGAATGGTGGAGCTTTTTTGGTGGTACTACGGACATTTATATAGCAAATGCCAAAGCATTATTTAACATTAATTCAAAACATTCAGAAGACGATTCTTTAAATGTAATTATAAATTTTCATTCAAATTTTCAAATTCCTTGGATACTTTGTTGGTCCTTAAAGACCACTCAATTTCTAGAACAACCTTATCCCATATCCTTTGTTCGAGAATTCAAAATTAAGCGGTGGGACAAATACGTCATTAAAAGTGATTGTACCACCGATTCTCTATCAAAATTTTTCACAAACAAAAACAAAAATATTCAAATCCCCAGTTAGAATTCTCCGGGGGAATTCTAAAAACTCCTTCCAAATCTCATCCTCAAAAAACTTCACCATCAAGCTCTTCCTCGAAATCCAAATCAAAAATATCAAAGGAACTTCTGACTCAACTCGTTCAACAAATTCAATGCTCTTCCTCTGACGACGATACTGAAGAAGTTAATTCAATCCAAAGTGATCCTTCAACCTCTTCTGAAGATTTCTTACACTAGACAATTCAAGGACAAAAAGCAATAATACAAGACAAAGGCTAAAGACAAAAGATGCACAATACTGACGAAGGTAAAAGTCAAAAGATGCACAGTACTGCTCTATAATCAACAAAAAGACGAAGCACATATTTGACATGTGCCAATTGCAGTTATTGATGCCTACTATTTAGATTTCAAATTATGCATTTCGAATCCAGGGTTACATACTTCAATTCAAATCCCGGGTGCTCCTTCATCTATAAATGGGATGTCTAGACCTGTATAAAATCATGTATAAAACCAATTTTTCATCTTAAACAAACAAAGGGTATAAGTCAATTCGATTAAGTAAATGAGATATTTAAAAATCATAAATTTAAAATTTACAAAAAAAGTTGGGGCAAAATATAGTAAGACCCCCTGAATTTTGCAATTAATCACAACACACCCCTGTACTTTTAGTTTTGAAAAATAGCCCCTTGAACTTTGCAATTAAACACAATACACCCCATGTATTTTTAATTTAAAAAAATAGCCCCTTCAACTTTTCAAATTAACACAAAACACGCCCTACACTTTAAATTTCATAAAATAGCTCCCTGAACTTTGTTATTACACAGAACTCATCCCCCGAACTTTGTTACTAATTATAACACACCACTTAGACATTCATAAATTTCAAATAAAAAAGTATGGAATTAAATATTTTGAATAAATTATGAACGACTTTTTTTTTTGGAAAAAGTATGAAAAATATAATAATAATTTTAAAATTTATTTTCTAATGTTTTTTAAAAGAATATTTTTTTAGTATTTATTTTTGAATTTTTAATTTTTTATCTCCTTTCACTTCTCTTCTCATCTAAACTCTATCCTATCATAGTTATGATTGAAGATCATTCTTGAATCATAACACATTTGCAGCAACACCAGCTCGAGTTGTAACTCCTCTAGGCATTGTCACAGCTTGCACCGAATTGTCACTAGTTCTGATCCAGTAACACTTACTAAGTGAAGAAAAAACTGAATTGAGATTGCTACAATTGATCCGAAGTAGCAATTCAGTCAAATAATCTGCGGTTCAATTCAATCAACACAATCAAGCTCTCATACCAATTGTTATGATTCAAGATCAATCTTGAATCATAACATAGGATATGTGAAGAATTAGAGTGGAGATGACTAAGAGATTTAGAGAATTAGATGAGAATTCGAGAGTTAGGGTTGAGAGAAGAACAATTCAATCTTATCGTTCATTAATGAAGAGTATTACAATACAAGCTGAACTCTGATACTATGAATCAATTAAGTCGGTTGGAACCAAAATATCTAAAGATACCATGAATCTAACCAACTTAACTACTAAGTACACTAGCCAAGCCTTTACATGAATTGCCCTTACAATGACCTCCTCTAATCCTGAATCATGACAAAAGCGAACATACATAAACAAGGATGCAGAGGTCCACCAATCCAATAATTGTTCCAAGGTAGTATTGATGTGTTTTTTTACGTCTATCAAAATTTAATATAAAACCCTATCTATTAAACACACATAAATTGAAGTGTAGGGCGAGAGGGTGTCGAACCACATGGAGTAAGAGTGCGTGAATTTAATCTATGAGCTAAATTGATTTAAGGAAAAGTGATATCTTTGTGTCAATTAATCTAGAAAACGACAATTAAACTAAAGTCATCTACTACTAATCGGGAACGTGTATTAAATTAGAACCTCGGGTTTCGAATCCATCATTAGCCAATTATTTTTGCGTTAACTCTTAAATTGGGATTATTGATTGTCACACGGGTAGTGGTTTAGGCTACAAGCTTCAACCTACTAAGATAATGTTGTTAGTATTGCGTATTGACCCTATCTATCTAAAGCATAAGGAAAATAGGCTCTACCTAACGTATTGTTAATTATTACGTATTGACCCTATCTAACTAAAGTATAGGGAAGATAGGCTTTAATTAACAATTTGGTTAATACTATTGCTTGATTAATTAATCCTAAGGCTACAAGCACAAAGAATTAATTTGTAAATATTAATATCAACAATTAAAGGTTACAAACTCAATAATCATATCTAATGAATAAACAATAAATATATAATGCTTCAAAGTATTTATCTCAACCAAGCAATTAATGTAAACAATCAAATTAACCCGAATTAAAAGTAAACAAAAGTAAAGAATATGATTTCAACTAACCCCAGAGAGCAAGTTAGCTCTCCATCAAGGATGATCTAGTGAAGGAGGAGATGTAGAAACTCATGTCGATCTTCACGCTAATTTCTCTCTTGTTCCAATTTAATGAAAAAAAAGAAAAATAAAATCTGTGAAAAGAGAGAAAGAGGTGAGAGAAGACAGAGAAACGGGGGAGGTCGTGTATCAGCGCCCAAAAATAAAGACGACGAGAGACCCCCAAAATCCAACGCTTCTCTCCCTTTTAAATAGAAGGCACTGCTAACGAAACCCTAAGTCTGTGCTGGTGGTGGGCCGGACGCTGGTGGTAGGCCTGAGGGTGATGATGGGCCTGCTAGTGGTTGACGGGCTGTTTGTGGGACTGCGTTTGGGCGGAGGTGTGAACAGGGGCTGTTGGGTTGAGGTCGGTGATGGTGGTGTCATGGGTTGGTGGTCGAACTGAGCCGGAGTTGGGCCGGAGGTGATGTTGTTGTGGCTGGTGGTGGATCTAGTGAACAGGGCTACAGTGGGCTGGGCTGCGTGTGAGCTTGAGGTGGATGGGCTTGGGGCACAGTAACTGTGCGGGTTGGGTCGGAGCGGGCCGAGTTTATACGTTGTTGTCCTGAATCTCGGTTGACTTGATTTAATTGTTTATGCTTCGAATTTGCCTTATTTGCACCAAAATTTGACAATTTCCAGAACTTTAATTTAAAACCTGTTAAACATAAGAATTGCCAAAATGAGTGTAGAACTATAATTAAATAGGTGCTAAATAATTAAAAAAACAATTAAAGGATGCGTAACTATGAGACGCATCAACTCCCCCGCACCTAATCTTTACTAGTCCTCGAGCAAAGCATGGAATAGACATAACGACTTGAGTGACCAACTACCCCAACCATCCCCACCTTCACCCAATTTTCCAGGATTAACACCTATATTACAATTCAAGACAAGATTAAATCATTTAGAGCGTTCTCCAATTCCATGAATTTAGATGATCAAACTTCAAAACTCGTCTTAGAATTTCATTAAACTTGTATCAACTAATTGGAACTACTCAAGCAATTTAAGTACACAAGTGAAAGTGATTAGGATTTCATGCGACAGATTCTCCTCAAATTCTCGCTTCCAACCAAATATATAAAGGTTTTGTGCACCCGCACCATTGAATCACCTAAACACTTGCCTATACATAGAGAAATTTTAAGTGGCATATGAGTGACCACTTTACAACATTCTGACCTCAGTATAGTGCAAAAGAACATCTTTGTCATGAATGTACACCAGTTTTTATTTTTTCTTTTTCGTTTTCTTTTTTCTTTTGGAGGAAACCCTTTTTTTCTTTTTTTTTCCTTTTCTTTTTTTTTCTTTTTGTTTCCCCTTCCATTTCTGTACATTTTGGACTTTTATTTTTTTAACACGTACTTCATCATTAGAATTGACATTGACCAACCAGTACTTTATATAACATCAAGGGCAAGGATTAGGATAAACCAAAAGGGCAAGCTTGAAAAACTGAAGATATACAAGGTTGTTTACTCGAATTCTTAAGATTTTCCACAACATGAAAGTCCCGTGCTCAGTGAATATGTGAGCGGCATATGTAGAACCCATTAATATCAACAATAATAAAAAAAACACTCATTAACAAGTATGAAGTAGAATAATTTAATTTCATGGAATTAAGAGAACGAAATAAGCAACTAATCCCACTGTCATCATAACATATGCGTTGATCAAGGAAAACTTAGCTAAACAGTTACAATGCATGCTCAAAATGCACAAAAAGATGTTCAAAATTTTAAAAATTTGACCAACAAAAATGAGCACATGCAAATGAGTCTCACCCCCACACCTAAATCATGCATTGTCCTTAACACGACAACATAAAGCATTAAAGCACAAAAGATAGATGAGATGGAGCAATCCAACCTGCCAAGGCGGCGCGAACATGTATATACGACTTTTTCAACACGGGGCAAGAACCTGAAAAGAGATAAAAAAAAAAAAAGTCTCCAAGAAACTAATTAGTTCAAAAACTAAACTAAAACAAGAATTAACAAAACCTAGGCTGCCTCCTAGGAGCGCTAAGTTTTACGCCTACAGCCGGACGCAATGAATCAAGCAGAGATCAAGTATTAGTCACGGTGTCCATCAAAGGGACAACTTAAATAAGCTGTCCATCAGCAATGCCATCCAACTCAACTACAGGTTTAAGCCTTTGACCATTTACGGTGAACGCCTGACGATCTTTAGGGTGGTACATCTCAATAGCACCCGAGGGTATACCTGCTTAACCACAAAAGGACCATCCCACCTAGACCTTAACTTACCAGGAAAAAAGACACAATTTGGAATTAAAAAGCCAAACCTTTTGATTAGGAACAAATGTTTTTCTCATAATATGTTTATAATGAAAAGCCTTGGTTTTAGCTTTATAAATCTTTGCATTCTCATAAGCTTCATTCCTTAGTTCTTCCAGCTCACTTAATTGAAGCTTTCGGTTAGCACCAGCTTGGTCCAAGTCAAAATTCAAGGCTCTAGTGGACCAATAAGCACAGTGTTCTATCTCAACTGGTAAATGACATGCTTTACCAAATACCAACCTATAGGTTGACATATCAAGTGGGGTCTTATAGGCGGTGTGGTATGCCCAAAGAGCATCATTCAACCTAAGGGACCAATCTTTCCTATCAGGACGAACCATTTTCTCAAGTATAGACTTGATCACACAGTTTGAAAGCTCCACTTGACCACTAGTTTGGGGATGACAGGGGGCGAAAATCTTATGATGCACTGAGTACTTCTTAAGAAGTGCCTCAAATGACCAATGAATCAAATGACTATCACCATCACTAATGACTGCTCTAGGGGTACCAAAGCAGTTAAAAATGTGGTCCTTGACAAATTGCATGACCACTTTATGGTCATTGGTCCTAGGAAGTATAGCCTTAACCCATTTAGACACATAGTCGACCCCTAAAAGTATGTAAACAAATCCAAAAGATGGGGGAAATGGTCCCATAAAGTCAATACCCCAAACATCAAATATTTCCACAATTAAAATGTGGTTCAAAGGCATCATGTCTCAACGCATCATTGCGCCAGTGCGCTAACAACGCTCACATGCAAGACAAAACTTGTGAGCATCCTTGAACAGAGTAGGCCAATAAAAACCGCACTATAGGACTTTTGCAGTAGTCCTACGACCTCCAAAGTGTCCTCCACATGCATATGAGTGACAAAAAGATAAAATGCTATGATTCTCACACTCTGGAACACATCTATGAATTACTTGGTCCGCACAATGTTTAAACAAGTCAGAGTCATCCTAGTAAACGTGCTTTACTTGAGAGTAAAACCTATCCTTTTCTTGCTTAGACTAAGTAGATGAAATCGCACCTGTAGCGAGGAAGTTAACAATCTTTGCAAACCAAGAGCCACGTGAATGGGAGAAAACAAAAAGTTGCTCATCAAGAAAGGAGTCATGCACTGAAATAGATGGATCAGGATGCTCAAAGAAAATCCTAGAGAGATGGTCACCTACCGCATTCTCTACACCTTTCTTATCTCTAATCTCAATGTCAAACTCTTGAAGTAGAGGAATCCACCTAATGAGCCTAGGTTTCGTTTCTTTCTTAGAGAGAAAATATTTCAATCCAGCATGGTTAGAATAGATAATGACTTTTGACCTCAAAAGATAAGAACGAAACTTGTGTAGAGCAAACACGACAGCTAGCAACTCCTTTTTAGTAGTGGTGTAATGACATTGTGAATCACTAAGAGTTTTATTGGCATAGTAAAAGACATGAGGCACTTTGTTTACTCTTTGACCTAGGACAACACTTATAGCAAAATCAGAAGTGCCACACATAATTTCAAAAGGAAGAGAGTAATTTGGGGGATGCATAATAGGGGCCGACACAAGTAATGATCTAAGCTTTCGGAAAGCTTCTAAGCAAGACTCATCAAACTCAAATGATATTTCCTTAACTAGCAGGCTCATTAATGGTCTGGCTAACTTCCCAAAGTCCTTAATGAATCTCCTATAGAAACCTACATGACCTAGAAAGGATCTAATTTGTTTCACGTTTAAGGGAGGGGGAAAGTTTGCAATCAGATCTACCTTAGCTTTATCAACCTCAATACCCTTCTTGGACACTCTATGACCCAATACAATCCCCTCTTTCACCACAAAGTAACTCTTTTCCCAACTCAAAACAAGATTGGTCTCTTCACATCTTTTAGCACAAGCCTTAAATTCTACAAACATTCATCAAACGAAAGTCCAAAAATAGAGAAATCATCCATGAAAACCTCAAGAAATCTGTCTACCATGTCAGAGAAGATAGACATCATGCATCTCTGGAATGTAGCGGGCGCATTACATAAACCAAATGGCATCCTACGGTAGGCAAATGTGCCAAAGGGGCACGTAAAAGTCATTTTTTCTGATCCTCTAGGTAGACTGCTACCTGGTTACATCCTGAATATCTATCAAGAAAATAGTAAAAGCTCTGACCAGTTGGCCTCTCTAAAATCTGGTCAATGAATGGTAGAGGAAAGTGGTCCTTCCTAGTAGCAGAGTTAAGCTTCCTATAGTAAATACACACTCTCCAGCCCGTTGTCTCTCTAGTAGGAACTAACTCTCCATCGCTACTCCTAATCACTGTAACACCCGACTTCTTTGGGACTACTTGAATAGGGCTAACACACCTACAATCAGAAATTGGGTGAATGATACCCGCATCAAGCAACTTCACAATCTCTTTCTTTACCACTTCCTTCATGTTAGGGTTTAACCTCTTTTGCATCTCTCTAGTGGGTCTTGCATTCTCATCAAGAAAAATCCTATGCATACAAAATGAAGGGTCAATACACATTTAGATCAGCCACTGACCACCCAATGGCACTCTTATGATCACTAAGCACTATCATCAATGCATCCTCCTGTTCCTTAGACAACTGAGAAGAGATAATCACAGGTAAGGTCTCATCGGGTCCTAAGAAAGCACACTTAAGAGTAGATGGCAACGACTTAAGTTCAAGTTTGGGTGGTGAAACTATGGAAGGTAAGGCAGGGGAATCCGAAAGCGTAGGTAAAGCTTCTACTTTTGACAACCAATGACAAGTCACTAAAGGGGCACACAACTCAAGCAAATCATTCATCTCTCTAATGTCATTTTCAATCTCAAAATCATCAGAACAATCGTATACTAGCTCTTGCTTAAGGGAATTACTAAGTAGGATAGAAGGGAGTGTTTGGTCCACCAAATCATCAATAATATCCACCCAGAAACACTCCGACTCATCCTCACTTATGGGTGACAACGAAGCCTTAAAAATATTCAACCTAATAGTCATATTGGAAAAGATAACATCCATTACCCCAGATCTACAATTGATGGTAGTATTGGCCGTCGCTAAGAAAGGCCGACCTAGAATGATAGGGACATGGTTTTTCGAATGCCTAGAAGGTTCCATATCAAGCACGAGGAAATCAGCAGGAAACAAGGCTTTGTCTACTCTCACTAGCACGATAATCAGCTCACCACAGGGAATCCTAGTTGATCTATCTGCTAATTGCAAGGTCTCCGTGGTGGGTTGCAACTCTCCCAGGCCTAGCTTCTCATAAACCGAGTAAGGAATAATGTTGACACTCGCTCCTAAGTCCAGTAAGGCTTTATCGATCGGGTATTCTCCAAGTGAACAAGAGATGGTGGGGACACCAGGGTCTTTGTACTTAACTGGAGTGTCACACTTCAGAATAGAGCTCACTTGCTCGGCTAAAAACACTTTTTTAGGCAGATGTGCTCTAGATCGCCTCTTTTGGTTCATTAGATCCTTAATGAACTTCGCATAGGCCGGGATCTGTTTAATCGCATCAAGAAGGGGAATATTTATCTTGACTTGCCTAAATGTCTCCAAAATGTCTTCCCACTTCTTGTCCTTCCCATTTGGAAGTGGTGCAACTAAAGCTTGGGGGAAGGGTACTCTAGGTTCATATGACGAGGGAAGATCAGAGGCTTTAGGAATGGGAGAAGGGTGCGTGAACTCATCGGTCTCCTTTTCTCTCTCCTTGCTCTTCTCTTCTTCCTCACGACTCATGGATACTTTACTTTCAGCATTCACCCCATTGTCAACCTCCTTCCCATTTCTCAACACTGTAATGGATTTTGCTTGCTCTTACAGGGAAGGATAGTTGTCTTGCCTTACACAGTTCCTACGGTTCTCTACAGCCTGGCTTGGGAGTCTTCCCTCATCTCTCCTACTCAGAGTCTCAGCTAGTTAACCTATTTGGGTTTCTAGCTTTGCAACCGATTGTGTATGGGAGTGGAGGAGTTGGGAATTAACTTCTAAACCTTTCAGCGCACTCAAAACCTTCTCTTCAAAATTTGTATTAGACCTCAAATTAAGAGGTTGAGAGTAGTTAGAAGCATACCCTTATGGTTGAAAACCGACAGGCCGAGGCATACGAGGTTATTGAGGTCGTGGGTTCTATTGTTGTGGCATAAACTGCCCTTCTCCTCCTTGCCTCCAGGAGACGTTAGGATGGTTTCTCCATCCCGGATTGTACGTGTTAGAGTATGGGTTGTTTTGTGAGAATCCTTGGGCTGCATTGACTTGTTCCTCTGACCACTCCACATAAGGTAAAGCAGAGGGCAAGTCATGTGTAGAATGAGAGACACTAGAGCATGAAGAGCAAGCACTATGCACATTTGAAACATGAGACACATTAGGTACAGTAGAGGGGGCCAATGTCATCTTAAATAGGGAAGTTAACTGCTCTACGGAAGAGGCAAGAGAGTCTACTTTCTTACCTAAGATGGAGGTGTGAGCAATCTTATTTACTCCTCTATTTAACCTAGTAGCATTAACACGTGCATGTGCGGCAGATTGTTGTGAATTCTCATTCAAAAGCTCGAACAATTCCCACGCCTCATCCTCATTCTTCCTGAGGAATTGAACACCGCATGAGGCATTAGCAATTTGTTGACCCTTCTCGTTTAACCCATAATAAAAATTTTGGACTAGTTTCCATTTAGGGATAGCATGATGCGAACAGGCTCATAAAAAGTTCCCTAAACCTATCCTAACTCTCGTGAAACTCTTCAGTAGGAAGTTAGGCGAAGGTGTTAATGGCTCTCCTAGCAGTGTTAGTCTTACTAATGGGATAGAATTTCTTAAGAAATTCTTGTTGCATTGGGGTCCAAGTAATAATCATCCCACTAAGTGAGTGTTAGCTTCCAATTCGAAGACTGAAGGCTAACCTTGTAGAAGAAAGAGTTAAGATGAGAAGAGAAGTGAAGGGGATGAGAAATAGAGAAGGAGATGAGAGATAGAGAGAAAATGTCCCAAAGGAAATCTGATTTTTTATTGATTGAATGAAGCAATTACATGATTTGAGCTTATTTATACTTGATCTAATACAATGAGGCAAGACAACAAACTCTAACCGCCTCTTAACTAAATCTGGCGCCAAAACCACCTAGCCGCCTAATTTGACTTGCTTGACTCCTTTAACCGACTTTGGCGCCAAAACAGCCTGCCAACCAATGACCCAAGACAACCCCCCAAACAATTCAACAACACTACAAACAAGTCAAGACCAATTACAACAAAAACTAAGGAAATCATAACATTCCCTCCTCCTTAAGAAGCTCCTTGTACTCAAGGAGTAAAATTAGGGTATTGGCTCTTCAAGAATGTGAGATTCTCCCAAGTGACAAAGCTCTTGTCCAAATTCCTCCACTGCACCAACACTTCCTGCAAGCCCCCCTGTTTGGTCTGCATTTGTCTTCTTCCTTTGACAGCACCCTGTTGTAGCAGCAGTGCTCCATTCATGCCAACTTCTGGTGGTTCCCGCGAGTGCTTAGCTCCATGCTTCACCTGCCTTTTAAGTCAAGATACATGGAACACCGGGTGAATGTATGAATGAGGAGGTAAATCAAGTTTGTATGCAACTTTGCCAATCTTCTCCAAAATCTTGTATGGGCCAAAGAAAAGAGCACTTAGCTTGACATTCTTCCTGATAGCCAAAGTAGACTGTCTATAAGGTCGTAATTTGAGGTAGACCATGTCTCCCACTTCATAATTTTTGTCTACCCTCTTTTTATCGGCATGAAACTTCATCCTTGCTTGAGCTTGGAGGAGATTATCTTTGAGAAGTTGCATCATTTGCTTCCTCTATTGCAAGTATTCAATGGCTGCACATGCTGTTGGCGTGGGCAGCTGCAACATAAATGGAGTAGGAGGAGCATAACCATATAATGCTTGGAAGGGAGTGATGCCAATAGATGCATGTACATGAGTGTTGAACCAATATTCAGCTAGAGAGAGCCATCGGTTCCATTCTCTAGGCTGAGTGAAAACCATGCTTTGAAGGCTTTGTTCAATACATTGATTAACACACTCGGTTTGTCCATCCATTTGTGGATGATAAGAGGAGCTAAGTGCCAATGTAGTGCCCAACAACTTGAACAACTCCCTCCAAAAATTGCTTGTGAAGATCTTGTCCCGATCAGAAACAATTGATTGAGGCAACCCATGTAACTTATATATGTTGTCCAGGAAGATCTTTGCTAATCTTTTTGTAGTTACCGGTCGTGTGAGAGCAATGAAATGACTATATTTGGTGAAACGATCCACCACCACCCAAATAACTTCCTTGCTATCAGACCTTGGCAACCCCTCAATAAAATCCATGCTAATATTGATCCAAGCTCCGTCCGGAATGGGAAGAGGCTAAAGAAGCCCCTTGTATTGATGATCACCCAATTTGGTTTGTTGACACACTTCACAAGACTTTACATAATCACTCACTGCCTTCTTCAAACCTGGCCAGCTGAAATAGGCCTTGACCCTTTGATAAGTGCCCTCTATACCAGCATGTCCTCCCTAAGTTGAGTCGTGTGAAGCTTGAACAATCTGGTTTCTCAAGTCTGATGCAGAACCAATGTAAAGCTTGTTCTGCACTCTGATCAACCCTTTCTGCACTGAAACTTCTGCTTCACTGTCATTTTTCTCTGCATTTTTTACAAGGCTAGCAGCCACACTCTCTTGAGCAAATGAATCACCCTCATATGACTTATAAACTTCATCCATCCATGAAGGTATCACCACAGATATTGCACTGCATAGCCCATGTTCAGCTTCCTCAAACTTCCTAGACAATGCGTCCGCTGCAGCATTCTCCTTGCCCCTTTTGTACTCAATGACATAATCAAGGCCAAGCATCTTCATTAGGCCCTTCATTTGAATTCTTGTCACGATCTTTTGCTCAAGAAGGTGCTTGAGGCTTTGATGATCCGATCGAATTATGAACCTATAACCATCCAAGTAATGCCTCCATTTCTCAATGGCTATCAGAATTGCCAAGTATTCTTTCTCATATGTCAACATGGCTTGATGCTTGGGACTAAGAGCTTGGCTCGAATAAGCAATAGGCCTTCCTTGTTGGGAAAGAACAGCCCCAATACCAGAACCACTTGCATCTGTCTCCATCACAAAGTTTTCTGCAAAGTTTGGCATCACCAATGCCGGTGCTGCACACATTGCTGATTTGAGACCTCAAGGGTAGCTTGAGCTCTCTCTGACCACAAGAAAGCATCTTTCTTTAGGAGTTCATTCTAGGATATGGATCTATTGCAAAACCTTTAACTGACCTCTTAAAGAAAGATGCTTTCTTGTGGTCAGAGAGAGCTCAAGCTGCCTATGTCGTGCCCAACAACTTGAACAACTCCCTCCAAAAATTGCTTGTGAAGATCTTGTCCCGATCAGAAACAATTGATTGAGGCAACCCATGTAACTTATATATGTTGTCAAGGAAGATCTTTGCTAATCTTTCTGCAGTTACCAGTCGTGTGAGATCAATGAAATGACTATATTTGGTGAAACGATCCACCACCACCCAAATAGCTTCCTTGCTATCAGACCTTGGCAACCCCTCAATGAATTCCATGCTAATATTGATCCAAGCTCCGTCCGGAATGGGAAGAGGCTGAAGAAGCCCCTTGTATCGATGATCACCCAATTTGGTTTGTTGACACACTTCACAAGACTTTACATAATCACTCACTGCCTTCTTCAAACCTGGCCAGCTGAAATAGGCCTTGACCCTTTAATAAGTGCCCTCTATACCAGCATGTCCTCTCCAAGCTGAGTCGTGTGAAGCTTGAACAATATGGTTCCTCAAGTTTGATGCAGAACCAATGTAAAGCTTGTTCTATACTATGATCAACCCTTTCTGCACCGACACTTCATGCTTCACTTTCTTTATCAATTTTGGGTCAACAAAGCTATGCGTACTTCCACTATCAATAAGAATAATAATGAAAGTTTTACCAACCTTCCCTTTGATACAAATGGTATTGTGAGCTCCACTCTCGGTCAAAGCCTTCATGGAAATCTCAACTTCATCCTCCAACATTTCCTCTTGTGAAGAATGCTCATAACTGTCTTCCTCTGCTTCTGAATCTTCACTGTCAGAATCAGCTCTTGCACGGAACCCTCGTTCAGACATTAAGGCTTGGGATTTGCATCTATGACCAGGCTGATAAGGCTGGTTGCATCGGTAACATAGCCTCACTGAGCTCTTATCAATAGCACGCTTGAATCTGGAACTTGAAGCATCTTTCTGCTGCGATCTGAAGTTGCTGCCTTTAATCTTATTCTTGTCACTTGAGGTTGCTAGAGTAGCTTCAATCAACTTAGCCTTGTTGTAAGCATTAGACAATGTCTTAGGACCAATGGCCTTCACCATATTCTTGATCCTTGGCTTCAATCCACTAACAAAACATGAGACATAATATGCCTCTGAATCCTCCGGAGAGACGGATATCATTGACAACAAGTTGGCTCTTAGATTCTCAAATCTGGTCATGTATTCGCTCACGGCAGAGGTTTGATACAACTTGTTAAAACTGTCCACAACATCACTAATCTCCTCTTCTCCATATCATTCACACAATTCTTCTACGAATTGGCCCCAAGAAAGATTAGGTTTTCTCTTTAACAAACTATAATACCACACCTCATGATCTCCATGTAAGTGTACTGCAGCTAGCTCAACTTTTTCAGCTTCACTTATGTTGTAATATTGAAAGTACCAATCGCACCTTCTCAACCATGACTCCGGCTGTTTACCATCAAAAGGCTCGATTTCCACTCTTGACTGCCTGTGAGAACTACTCCTACCACCAGAGGAAATATCATTACTCAATGTTCTTTGCTGAAAATGCTGATCAGGAGGTCTATCTTGGTGATCAAAATCATCGATTGCATTTCTGTGGTGAAGAACAGAACTAGGAGGCCTTGAATTCTGATCTGAATTCAAGCCAATCAATCTGGAATGAGCTTGTACTGTGGCCCGATCTTGATTCTCAGCGCCAATTTCAGCCTGTGGAGGTCGATCAACTTCTGATCTGATCTGAATTGAAGGCCCTGCCTCAGGTTGAATCATTGGAGATTTACCTCGATTACTCTCTAGAATTTCAGCTCTGCCATTGTGAACTTGCGGTTGCACCACTTCAACGGTAGGACAAATCTGACTAGCAGGCTTAAGGATCGTGTTAGCTGATGATTCCCCCTGCTTATTAACCTGATCCTGCAGAAACACAAGCTTAGCCTCAATCTGCTGCAACCGATCTTCTTTATTCGAATCCTTTTCCAAAAGTAACTGTTGCATTTTCAAAAGTTGATCAAATTTGTTATTTAAGTCCTGAAGATGATCAGTAGTGAGATACTGAGGTCCGGTTGTAGCATTTGCACCAGTCTCAGCAGTGCAAGGTAATCAGAACCAGCAACTGCTGCTGTATAGGTTCCACCAGCTCCAGATCGGGTCCTCACACCATCAGCCATGTTTTTCGATTGTTTTGCCAGCTCCAATCAATCAATTGATTACTTGAACCAGCTCTGATGCCAATTGTTAGCTTCCAATTCAAAGATTGGAGGCTAACCTTGTAGAAGAAAGAGTTAAGATGAGAAGAGAAGTGAAGGGGATGAGAAATAGAGAAGGAGATGAGAGATAGAGAGAAAATGTCCCAAAGGAAATCTGATTTTTTATTGATTGAATGAAGCAATTACATGATTTGAGCTTATTTATACTTGATCTAATACAATGAACCAAGACAACAAACTCTAATCACCTCTTAACTAAATCTGGCGCCAAAACCACCTAGCTGCCTAATTTGACTTGCTTGACTCCTTTAACCGACTTTGGAGCCAAAACAGCCTGCCAACTAACGACCCAATACAACCCCCAAAACAATTCAACAACACTACAAACAATTCAAGACCAAGTACAACAAAAACTAAGGAAATCATAACAGTAAGGTGCCTAACCAATACTTAGCCTTGTCCTTTAAAGAGAAAGGAAAAAGGCGAAGTAAGATGGCGTCATCACTAACATTAGGAATCCTAAAGGTTGAGCAAACCTCCTTGAAACTGTGTAAGTGTGTGTACAGGTTCTCATTACCTAAGCCATGGAATGAAGAAAGCATCTGTATGGTATGTGGCTTGAGCTCGAACTGATGAGCTATAGGTGGCAACCTAATGCATGAGGGTGAAGCGTATGTGGTGGGAGTAAAGTAGTCCACAGGTGTACGTGGTTGTTGTTCATCAGCCATTGCGGTTTGTGCGCGGTGTTGGGCTCTAAGGTCTCTTAAAGTTCTTTCAATTTTAGGGTCAAATGGTAAGGTCCAGAGACAAAGAGCGACGACCGTGCATGAACAATTAACCACACAAAGCAAGTAAATTAAAAATTAAATAAGCAAAACAAATAAAACAAACAAAACAAATACCCAAAAAAAAAGACAAATAACCAGATACCCGAAAATCTACTTATGCATGAAAACCACAAGAGAAATAATGCTAATAAAAAAAAAATTATTTTTATTAAATTATTTTTTTTAGAAAAGAGACAATAACAATTAAAGAGAAATAAAAATTAAAAACCCTAAATTAAGAATCAAATCAAGATTCCAAATCTTGGGTTGAAAAATAAAATAAATTAATTTAAAATGACAGAAGAAATAGAAAGTTAAAAATCAAAGAAAATCACAAACGTTGCTTAGTCCTTGGCAATGGCGCCAAAATCTGGATGTGTTTTTCTACGTTTATCAAAATGTAATATAAAACCCTATCTATAAAACACACCAAAATTGAAGTGTAGGGCAGGAGGGTGTCGAACCACAGGGACTAAGAGTTCGTGAATTTAATCTATGACCTTAATTGATTAAAGGAAAAGTGATATCTTTGTTTTAATTAATCTAGACAACGACAGTTAAACTAAAGTAATCTATTACTAATCGGGAACGTGCATTAAATTGGAGCCTAGGGTTTCGAATCCATCATTAGCCAATTATTTTTGCGTTAACTCTTAAATTGGGATTATTGATTGTCACACGGGTAGTGGTTTAGGCTACAAGTTTCAACCTACAAAGATAACATTGTTAGTATTGCGTATTGACCCTATCTAACTAAAGCATAAGAAAAATAGGCTCTACCTAAGGTATTGTTAATTATTATGTATTGACCCTATCTAACTAAAGCATAGGGAAGATAGGCTTTAATTAAAAATTCTGTTAATACTATTGCTTGATTAATTAATCCTAAGGCTACAAGCACAAAGAATTAAATTATAAATATCAATATCAACAATTAAAGGTTACAAACTCAATAATTATATCAATTGAATAAAGAATAAAAATATAATACTTCAAAGTATTTATCTCAACCAAGCAATTCATGTAAACAATCAAATTAACCCGAATTAAAAGTAAACAAAAGTAAAGGCTAAGATTTCAAATAACCTCAGAGAGCAAGTTAGCTCTCTATCAAGGATGATCCAGTGAAGGAGGAGATGTAGAAACGCATGTTGATCTTCATGCTAATTTCTCTCTTATCCCAATTTAATGAAAAAAAAAGAAAAATAAAATCTGTGAAAAGGAAGAAAGAGGTGAGAGAAGACAGAGAAACAGAGGAGGTCGTGTATCAGCGCCCAAAAACAAAGACGAATAGAGACCCCCAAAATCCAACGCTTCTCTCCCTTTTAAATCGAAGCCACTGCTAATGAAATCCTAAGTCGTTGCTGGTGGTGGGCCGGACGCTGGTGGCAGGCCTGAGGGTGATGATGGGCCTGGTGAACAGGGCTGTTGTGGGCTGGGCTGTGTGTGAGCTTGAGGTGGATGGGCTTGGGGCACAGTAACGGTGCGGGTCGGGTTGGAGCGAGCCGAGTTTATACGTTGTTGTCTCGAATCTCGATTGACTTGATTTAATTATTTATTTATCGAATTTGCCTTATTTTCACAAAAAATTGACAATTTTCGGAGCTTTAATTTCAAACCCGTTAAACATAAAAATTGCCAAAATGAGTATGGAACTATAATTAAATAGGTGCAAAATAATTTAAAAAATAATTAAAAGATGCAAAAATACGAGACGCATCAACTCCCCCACACCTAATCTTTGCTAGTCCTCGAGCAAAGCATGGAATAGACATAGCGACTTGAGTGACCAACTACCCCAACCATCCCCACCTTCACCCAATTTTCCGAGATTAACACCTATATTACAATTCAAGATAAGATTAAATCATTTAGAGCATTCTCCAATTGTTATGATACCAATTGCTATGATACCAACTGTTAACAGTAACATTGATGAACTAGTGAATAAGAGCAAACCCACACACCTAAATATTCAAAATGTGGAAAATACGGTACCAATTAGTTTGGAAAAAGGAGCGAAGGGGTGGCAGCGTGGGAGAAGACCCAAGTTGGAAACAGGGTCAAATCGATGGTGATTGAGGTTTCGAGCCAAGAATCAGAACCCACAATGATGCTCTAAGGAATCGATGACAATGAGCAGTGTTGAAGGTATTGGTAGTGGCTAACTATGGCGATGGTAGAGGAGACTTGGCCGTAGCCCGCAAAGTCGAAGATGTCGCCAGTAAAGATGCTGCTAGCATCGATGGTGAGGCGGCTGGTGGATAATCCTAGTAGGGGCCCGAGTACAAAAAACTATACATTTTCGATTTGTTGTAATATTACATCTCTTTTTTTTTTTTATTAATTATCAAATATTAGATAGTTTAGGCTATTGATATTTTTGGAGCAAAATTTGTAAATGTCAGAGCACTCAAATCATCTAGCTTTTTCTTGAACAACAATGACCTTCCTTTTATACTCCCTTTGTTCTTTTTTTTAAACTTTGCTTGCTCATTTTTTAAGTAAAAGTTGCGAATTGAATTATATTATCAATGATAATATGAATATTATACATATATATATATATATATATATATATGTATATAATTTTATTTACTAATAAATAATTATCTTAATATTATTTTTTGTTTTAAATAATTATTTGTTATATTACTGGATACAAAAATTATTTTTTATAAACAAAACACAATGGATTGTTGTTTAAAATAGAAGACAATGTTATATACATCTAATTTGGATACATTTAATGATATTCGTACTAAGCAAATTTGCGTATTATACGTGAATAATACACGTATGTGTATTACTGCTGTGTAATACTCGCATTTATGTATTTTTTTCAAAAATACAGAGAAATTTTCGTTGTTCAATATAAAATGTATTTTACGTAATTTAAGAAAAATCCACATTTTTTTTTCCAAAAATTCTTTTACAGTTTAAAAATGACATTAAATTTTAAAATAAAAAATCAGGTCAAGCCTGTGGCTTCTCTTGCTCTAAGGTTCCAAAATAAGGTTTCAAAATCTTTGTATGTTCAATCATACCTTTGTTTTATTTGTAATCCTGTGAACCTTTTGGTATTAAAGCTAGTTAGAAGGACTTTCAACGATAACTTAATAAAAATGTTGTTAACACCAAGTAAGAACGTTGGTAAGCCAGGTGGTAGTGTTGGTCAGCCCGTTTGTCGTTAGTCAGCCATTTAGGTGGTCCCGTAGGGTGTTCCCATCATCGTAGCCTAGGTGTTCCCAGTCTAAATAGTGTCTAAACAATACCACTGTACAAGAACTGTTGTGCCTGTACTACTGCATCTGCAACCTTGTCTAGGTCAAATATGGCAAGCTCAATTAGAAGGATGTTTTCAAAACAACCTAGTAGTAGTTCAAATACCTATAGAACAATTAATTCAAAAGAGGTTTCAAAAACCATTACAAACCCCAAAGACTTTATAAATCGGACTATTTCCAATGAAAATTTTGAGTCAATCTATCAAATTGGTACATTTGATTTCAAAATGGATTTTTCATGTAAAACGCATGAACAATCTATGATTATAGACTAAGAAACTCAAACGGTTCAACTACTTTGAGACCTCATTCTTCAAAAATATGTTTCAAACGGTTTTCATTACATACAAATGACCTGGTACAAGTTGCAATTAAACCTTTGTAAATAATTGGTAATAATCAACCTGTTATGTTAGCATTAAGAGATTCAACATTTTTAAAATTTGAATATATCTTTTTTATCCATTGTTCAAACTAACTTACATAATGGACCAATTTATTTCAATTGTTACCCACACTTTTCAGTAGACCTTCATGATCCAACAATTTTAAGAACCTTAACACTTGACATTCATATGCCAAACATCGAAATAGAGGAAACTAGAAAGATTTTTGCTCTTATCTATAGGGTCTATTTCATACTTCTAGGAAACCAACTTAACCCCAAATGTCTCAAACAATTTCCTCTTGAAGAAACTTTATTATTAGAAGTTCAAGCTGATTAGGCTACAATACTTACTCCAAAATGACTTTAAATGGCACAAAATAACCATTCTAGATATTTGGAATATTTGAAAATCCTCAACTAGCTAGAAATATTGCAAAAAGGTAAGTCTAACAAATTATCGAAGAACCTGATGGTAAAATCATCATAAGATTTTGATCCGGAAAGCAAACCACAATAGGCAATACAAGCTATGTAGAATCTTCAAGAGATTCAATCTCATCCATACCAACCCAAAAAGAAGATGTTTACTAACCCAGCTAAAACTATACTGCTTCAATAAAATTTAGGAGAATCCACCTAAATTCCCCCTAGCTGAACCTATTTTCCAAAACAAATCATTCTCAAGTCCCTCTTCTCCAACGTCTACCCAAATGCAACCTCCCTTAATAAATTTTCTCATAAAGGAATTCAAAATAAATAAAGAATTTTTAAGTAATGATTTTGAGTCAGACAAAATAAGGCTAAATTCCAACGGTTTTATCAAACTTTCAATAAAGAAAAAAGAGAGAAAATTAGAGAAATATTTTACAAAGAACTTACAATAACGGCATATAGTGCTCCATTTCATTTGTCGTTTTTAATTTACAGATTTAGATACCAAATTCCAAACCCTTTTTCACAAAACTCAATAAATGTTAACATCAACCCAACAACTAAATAGCTCATAATAGATGTACAAATCATCCAGTCGGTTCATCCTCCTGCTGCTACCCCTTTCTGAAGGGGCAGAGATGAAGAATCAATACGTGGATATCAAAAAAATCTATGAGAAAAATAACTATCACCTCAAAACAATATCAGAACAACTAAATATAATCCTTAATCATATATTACACAAGGAAGAAACAAGCAAGTCCATACCAAAATTTTCAAGATACACTCCACTAAAACAAGAAGAACCTCAACTTCAATTAAGTCCTTTCTTAAGGGGAATACAACAACCTTTTTTCCAACCATTCAACCTTCCAAAAACAGAACGTAAACAAATGAGAGACTTCCAAACTGATTTATTATAAAAAAAAAAAACAGAAAACTAGAGGGGTTTCCCGATATCCCTCCTTCCTCTTCAAAAACCTGCTCTATTCAAACAATATCCAAGCATGCTAAAATAACTTCAGAAAATGAATCACCCTTAAGCTCCCTTGACAACCTATGAATACAAAATATAGAAGAACAATTTAGTACCATACAAGAACAAGAGCCAACATTAAATAAAATAAGAGAAAGCAATCCTCAAAAGTGGAAAAGCAATCCCACAAAGGCTTATTATCCAAAACTTTCTCCACTAGATATACAATACGAGAGCGCAATCAATTCGCATTAGATTCATACAATGGGGAAGCTATCCATGGATGAAATATAGATGGCAAGTCTGAATATGAGATCTTAAACAATTTACATAAAATTGCAATGGCAACTAATACTTATGAAACACATGATAATTCAAACAAAAATTGTCCAAAATTTATTATTGCAGGATTCGTTGGAAAACTCAAATACTAGTGGATAAACATATTAAGTACAATTGATCAAAATGCAATACTCAACCATACCCACACTAAAAGGGTAAGAATTGACCTAGAAGATGTTAACTCCCCGTTTTCAAAAATCGAGGTTGAAATTGCAATGGAAACATTAGTTTGGCCAATAGCACTATTCTTTGTTGGAAATCCCATAGAAGAAAGGAATCTTCAAAGATTTTCTTAACAAACCTTTGATGTCCCTCACTTCAAGACTTTTGCCGGTACAAGGACATGTTCATGACCCATGTCCAATGCCGCAAAGAAGCAAATCAAATATTTTGGAAAGAAAGATTTGTTACTAGACTTTCAAAATTATTTGCTACAAGAATCATGACCAAATTGCAACAACATAGTGGTAGCTTGACCATTTCTTGGAAAAATATCACTTATGGTTAATTAATCACATTTTTCCAAAAAAAAAAAAAAAAAGAAGCTTTAGAATTATCCGAAGAACAAAAACTACGTAATAATCTCAAAAAGGCTCAAACTAGAAAAGAATTAGGATCTCTCTGTGCCTAATATGAGATTCAAGATTTCAAACTCCCTCAAGAAAATATCAAAAATTATATTTTCCACAAAAACCTAAATATTATAAAAAACAAAGAAAAAACAAATATGAGCAACCTCCACCCCCTTAATATTATAAAAAGACAAAATATACCAAAAGAAAATTAAATCAAGTTCCAATCTGCTATAAATGTATAAAAAAAGGTCATTATCAAAAGATTGCGAGATGAAGCAAAAAATCAATAACATCAAAGATGAAGAATTGAAAACACAAATGACGAATTTGTTACTTTCAGACTCAAATTCAGAAAATGAAGATTATATCTTTGAAATTCAAGAAAACTCAGATGATGAAGAATCATCCTTTTCCCAAATTCAAGGTTTATGCCCATGCAAATATAATATAATTAATACAACAACAACAACAACAACAACAACAGTCCCAGTGCCTTGCGGCTCCCGCAGAAAGCAGGGTCTGGGGAGGGTGGTGTACGCAGCCTTACCCCTTCCGGGTGGAAAGGAGGCTGTTTCCAAGGACCCCCTACCTGAAGTAATTGAGTGCCTGCAAATAAACCACCAATTAATTACCCATGAATTATGAGGAAAAAGAAGAAGAAGAAAAAGAAAAAAGAGAAAGAAGAAGAAGAAGAGGAAGAAGACGAAGTATGATCGGAGACTAAACTAGCCTAAGGGTCTTAAACTACCAGTCCCTCCCCGCACTAATCTACTCTGCCATCTCTGCTACCCTTATGCTAGCCCTCCATCGTGCCCTATCTGAGGCCATCTCCTTTCTCAGGTTTAGGTGGGTTAGTTCGTGACGGATCGTCTCCAACCAACTCTTCTTTGGTCTGCCCCTCCCTCTTCTGCCCAGCGTCATGTGAAGCTGTTCACACCTCCTGACTGAGGCTGTAGTTGGTCTCCTTCTAATATGTCCAAACCATCTTAGGCGGTGCTCCCTCATTTTATCCTCGATCGAGGCTACACCCAACTTTCCTCGTATCACATCATTCCTAATCCTATCCTTCCTTGTGTGACCACACATCCAACGTAACATCCTCATCTCTGCCACCTTCATCCTCTGTGTTTGATTTTGTTTTATTTGTCGACACTCTGCCCCATATAGTATAGCCGGTCTTACTATCGTCCTATAGTATTTTCCCACTTTAGTGGGAACTTTCTATCACACAGCACCCCTGATGCCATCCTCCACTTCTGCCAGCCTACTTTAATCATGTCGCTGACATCCTCATCCACTTCACCATTCTGGTGTATCATGGATCCCAGATGCAACTATAACATAATTAATGTATTAACAAAATCAAAAGAAGAAGCTCTGCTAGATATAGTAGAAAACATTGATGATAAAAATTTGAGAAAAGTATTTTTACTTAAATTAAAAGAAATAATTTTTGAAGAATAAGAAATAACCATTCCAAAATAGCCCCTTAAGTTAAAAAAGATATTTAAAAGATATTCAAGTCCAAGTATAATTAAACAAATTTTAACATGAGAACTTCAAAAAGAAATTCCTGAATTAAAATGACAAGTCAAATAATTATGAAATGAATTATTAACTATGCAATACAAGGACTTTGAAATTGAGACTAAAATGTCCTCACTAGAATCAAAACTCAATGATTCAGCTAGTCAAGAACTAGTAATAGCCCAATTAAAGAATATTTAAAAACTACAAGAATTAGTTTCAAATGATAAATTTCTACAAATAATAGATAGAATAGAATATCAAAAGTGGTATATCTATGTTACTTTATAAATTTCAAAAAGTCATAAAATACAAACCCCGGCCCTCTTAGACTCAGGAGCTAATCTCAATTATATTCAAGAAGGACTGATTCCTTCAAAATAATATGAAAAGTTGATAGAAAAATTACACACTGGCAGTGGCTCAAGAGTGAAGATTAATTACAAACTTTCAAATGCTTACGTATGGAAAAATGGTATTTGTTTCAAAACTCCATTTATATTTGTAAAAGACCTTCAACAACAGATAATATTAGGCACACCATTCCCTACTCAAATATATCCTTTTATAGTCAACACCCAAGGAATACATGCAAAAGTTATGGGAACCCAGGTAATATTTAATTTTGCTACCCAACACTACAAAAAGACCTCAATACCCTCCAATTGGCATTAGTATTCAAACAAGTAAATTTAATTTACAATAAAAAAAATCACATATTCAATTTCTAAAAAAAGGAATACAATATAAAAGGATTGAACAACAATTAACAACACCAAATATCCGAAAGAAAATTCAAGGCCTCAACAACAAAATAATTCAAGCAGTATATTCTGATCTTCCCAATGCATTTTTGGGAACGGAAAAAGCATATAATAACACTTCCATATGAAAAAGATTTCAATGAAAAAAATATTCCAACTAAACCACGACCTATTCAAATGAATAAAAAATTATTAGAATATCGTATAAAAGAAATTTAAACACTTTTAAACAAAAAATTAATTCAACCTTCAAAGTCTCCTTGGAGCTATTTTGCATTCTATGTTAATAAACAGGCAGAACTGGAAAGATGAGTCCCCAAATTTGTAATTAATTATAAACCTCTAAATAAAGTCATCCAATGGATTATATACTCAATTCCAAACAAAAAGGACTTACTCAATTGATTATATGATGCTAATATCTTTTCAAAATTCGATTTTAAAAGTGGATTTTGGGAAATACAAATTAAAGAACACGATCGATACAAAATAACATTCACAGTCCCATTTGGCCATCACAAATGGAATGTAATGCCTTTTGGACCCAAGAATGCCCCTTATGAACTTCAAAATATTGTGAATGATATTTTTACTCAATATACATATTTCATCATTGTTTACATGAATGATATTCTGGTTTTTTTTTTAAACATTAACCAACATCTCAAACATTTGAACGTTCTTCTAAATGTTATCAAAAGAAATGGATTAGTTCTATATGCTTCAAAAATCAAATCATTCAAACTAAGGTCATATTTTTTGGACTTGACATCTTTTAAGGAACAATAATCCCAATTGCAAGAGCAATGGGGTTTGCAGCTAAATTTTTAGATCAACGGAAAGACTAAACTCAATTACAAAGACTTTTGGGATGTTTAAACTATATTTTAGGTTTTTTTTTCCCTTACCTTAGACAACTATATAAGCTATTGTATCAAAGACTTTAAGAGAATCCACCTTCGTGGACTGATGAACATTCAAAGATCGTTCAAATCTTAAACAAAAAGTCAAAACCCTTCCATGTTTTGGACTTCCCAATCCAAAGGCACACTTTATAGTAGAAATGGATGCTTCCAATTTAGGCTATAGAGATATACTCAAACAGAGTCTAGACCCAAGCCAACAAGAGCAAATTGTTAGATTCCATTCAGGTCTTTGGCTCGGACCGCAAAAAAACTACTCAGCTATCAAAAAGAAATTTTGTAAATTGTTTTATGTATCTCAAAATTTCAAGATGATTTATACAACAAATTTTTTTTTTTTTAAGAATTGATTGCAAATCAGCCAAATAAGTTCTAGAAAAGGATTTAAAAATTTTGGTTTCAAAGCAAATCATTGCAAGATGGTAAGCAACTCTATCTGTTTTTATTTTGAAATAAAATTTATCAAAGGAGAGAATAATTCTCTTCCAGATTTCCTAATAAGAGATTTCCTTCAAGGATACAGCTCTCAACAGAGTTTTATTTCAGCACAATGTTTAAAGACAAAGGAAAGAAGAAGATTGAATCCTATTCAAAATTCTTACTCAATCCCTTTTGATGACTTTCCTCCAGTGTCTTATTCGGCAACTACAGCTAGATCCTCAATACTTCAATCATCATCTCCTTCTCAATCCTCTCAATTCTTCTCCAAACCTCAGCTCGAACATATATTCCTAACCAAATATACTGAACCACTCCCAGTTCCTAGAATTCAAAACCTGGAAAACTCCACATTCCCAGAAAATTTTCAATGGCTCCTAGATGATATTTAAAGATCCTAAAAATTTTATAAATTCATTTTGTAAATACGGAATCAATTTAACTAGACCACAAAATGCAACAACAAACCGGTCAAACACTCTACTCAGCTTGCAAAATTTTGAAAGTTTGGTCTCATAGAACTTCCAATATACTCCTTTGACTTCAAGACAATTTTCTCAACCCTTTAAACTTGGTGGTTTTACCTACCAAGATTACCAAATGGCCTAGTTTAGAGCATTCTTATACCAACCTTTTGACCACTTTTCGTTCTTTTAATTCAAAAAAGGTTCCTGTCAATTCCCGGCATGGATGTATGAATGGTGGCGCATCTTTGGTAGCACCATTGATATATTCCCTGACAATGCCAATTATCTTAATAACATTTATTCAAAATATTCAGATTAATGCCCTATAGATTCAATAATGTTTTTCACTCTAATTTTCAAATTCCTTGGAATCTTGTGTTGGTCTTTTAAAACTGCTCAAATATTTGAAAACCCATTTCCATTGTCCTTTGCCCGGGAATACAAAATTAAATGGTAGGATAAATACGTTTTATAATGAGACTGTTCCACTGAAATTCTCTCAAAAAGATTCAACCAACAAAAAAATCAAAATATTCAACTCCTTCAAATTCTATTACTACTCCTAAAAAAATCCAACATCGAAACCCAAATTCAACATCATCTGCCAAATCCAAATCATCCGGATCTAAAAACCAAGTTTCTAAATAACTTTTGGCTCAAATCCTACAACAAATTCACTATTCCTCTTCAGAAGATGTCACGAACCTAGGCCCGTGACTCGGATAGAATTTGAGAGAGAAGGAGAATTAGAGCAGAGTTAGAGGAAGAGAATAGAAGTAGAGGGAGATTTAGAGAGAGTTAGAGGGGAAAAGAAGTTAGAATTAGAATTAGAAAGAGAGAGGGAGAGAGACGGTTAGAGGGAGAGAGAGAGGAAAAGAAGAAGTAATTTCTTGTTGTTGTTCATTGATGCCCAAAATGCAAGATTACATGTGTTTAAATAAGCAAAGCTTGGGGGGAGTTTTGGAGGGAAAGGACCGGCCACCCCTATGCCCTAGGTCCTAAGATATAGCCTTATTTCATTAATGTAATTACATCATTATATTTTAAAATTACCCTTTGCCTCCTAATGCTTTCCCTCCTAACCGGCCACCCTATTCAAAATTACAACTATTTTATGCTTTAACTAATTTTACATTTACATTACATAATTGTTACAAAAAATCAAAAGTGAAAATAACTGGTGGCCCGTGATAGAAGAAGAAGGAGAAGAAAAAGTGAATTCTTCCCAAAGTGACCCATTCAATCTTTTGTAAGAATAATGATACATTTCAAGACTTTCAACCATGTGAAGAATCTAATGATGCATTTCAAGACTTTTAGCTATGCGAAGAACCTCAAAGGACAATTACTTTGAAAAGTAGCCAAGTATCTACAATAATCAAAAAGTAGGATAGGCGTCCTCAATCATTCAACTTTTACTGTTGATCGTACAATTATTGAAAACAAATGTTCTTCCAGCTGTCACCAACATTTTGATCTTATTTAGAATTGAAGACAGGTTCTTCCAGCTGTTATTCAGAAGATGTTTTCTAGTCTGTGACTCCTTAGCTATAAAAGGGGCATTTCTCCAACATTTTGGCGGAGGCAATTTAAGTCATATTTTTAGCTGCACTTAAAATTCTCTTTGCTCACAAAACTTGCGTATTTTTATTTTATCAAGTTCTACATTCCAGAGTTCTCATTCAATTTTGTAAGTTTATATTACAAACTTTTGCACCTCTGTCTTGTATTTTATTTTAGTCTTGTAATATACTAATTTTCAATCTTTGTATGTTCAATCATATCTTTGTTTTATCTGTGATCTTGCGAACCTTTTAGTATCAGAGCCAGTTAGAAGGACTTCCAACAGCAACTTAACATTTTTAACACCAACAAGGAATGTTGGTAAGCTAGGTGGTAGCATTGGTCAGCCAGTTTGTCATTGGTCAGCCGTTTAGGAGGTCCCATAAGGTGGTCCCATCAAGGTAGCCTACGTGTTCCCGGTTTGAACAGTGTCTAAACAGTACAATTATACAAGAATTGTTGTGTCTGTACTACTGTATCTGCTACCATGTATAGGTCAAATATGGCATGCTCAATTAGAAAGATGTTTTCAAAACAACCTAATAGTAGTTCAAATGCCTCTAGAACAATTAATTCAAAAGAGGTTTCAAAAACCATTACAAACCCCAAAGACTTTGTAAATTGGACTATTCCCAATGAAAATTTTGAGTCAATATATCAAATTGGTATATTTGATTTTAAAATGGCTTTTTTATGTAAAACACATGAACAATCTATTACTATAGACCAAGAAACTCAAACTGTTCAACTACTTTCAGACATCTCTCTTCAAAAATATATTTCAAAAGGTTTGCATTACATACACTATGGCCTAGTATAAGTTGCAATTAAACCGTTGTCAAGAATTGGTCATAATCAACCTATTATATTAGCATTAAGAGATTCAACATTTTTAAAATTTGAAGACTCTTTATTTGCCATTGTTCAAACTAACTTTCATAATGGGCTAATTTATTTCAATTGTTAACCAAACGTTTATGTACACCTTCATGATCCATCAATTTTAAGAACCTTAACACTTGACATTCATATGCCAAACATCGAAATAGAGGAAAATAGAAAGAGTTTTGCTCTCATCTATATAATCGATTTCAGACTTCTAGGAAATCAACTTAACCCCACAAATACGGAAAAATTTTCGTTGTTAAATATAAAGCGCATTATATGTATTTTAAGAAATGCCCACATATTTTTTTTTTCCAAAAAATTCTCTTACACTTTAAAAATGACATTCAAATTTTTAAATACAAAATTAGGTCCAGCCTAAGGCTTCTCTTGGTTTATAGTTCCAAAATGAGATTTCAAAATCTTATCACTTAGATATTCTGAAATTTAAAATTTTATCAATTATATGCCCTTATTTCTAAATTCAATAGGTTAATTTTAATCGAAAAATACTCCAAGTTGACATGATTCCAACATATATAAGTATATTCATCAGAGGTTGCTAATTTTTTGGCAAAAAAATTGATAGTATCCATAACCTAGGCAATATATAGGTAGTTTACACTGAAATTCACTAAACTTTTTTTCATAATTTTTGCTGAACTTTTGTTGAAAACATTGACGTAATGTATGTATATTATCGTACTCATGTATTATATTTGCATTTTTTGTATAAACAAGGTCATATTCGTACTGAAATTCATCAAATTATGATATGTAGTAACTATGTTATAAAATATTAACCTTTCCATTGTATATTAAAATGGCAAAGTACCTATGTGATAAATAATCCAATCTTAAGATGCATAAGTTATAATTTCCCACTATTTTAACTGGTAAATGCTCTAAGTTTGCACTTAATCTGAATTTTTGAGTTATGCATTTGAAATGTAGTCATTTTAAATAATAATACATCTATATACATCTTATAAGAGTCAACGCATTTTTTACCAAATTGTTGACCGAACTTTTAGTGTGAAAGTCAGAATAATAAATGTACATATTCAACTCTATTTTATTCTCGTAACTTATTTAACTAACAATGATAATATTATACATACTTATTGATTGATAAAAAAAATTAAAATAGTTATTTTAACTAATTATGTATATCTAATATATAAATTAAATGCCTAATATTTAAAGTATTTAAAATATCAAATTCAACATGTGAAGGAATATAGAATGAAGGGGCATTCTTGTCCCAAAAAAAGTTGGGTAGTTTCATTGCCCTGGTATTAGTAAATTGTTGGAATTAGTATCCTGAAACATCCAATTAGTTAGTTTTAAATATCCAATAAATGAAATTATTTTATTTATTTATTGTCTGATATTTTATGAGTCTAACATGCGTGTGATTGTTTTCTAAAATGTTTCATGAGATGGACGTAATCCAAGATGACATGTCGGGTTTGGTTTAAATGGTTAATGAGATTGAGCCATGGATAGACTTACATCAAATTAGCGATATGCTGTCAAAGTATATGTTCGCAATGGGCGATGAGTTTTGACAACTTGTCTGATAAGACTATAATATGATACTTTAGATGAATTGTTTTGGTCGTATGGATAGGGATCCAAAAGTATCATATTGGTGTTGTCTCTATGATTGGAACACTGAGTAGGACCACCTGAATTAGTTATTTCTTTAACTACTATCACAAAATAATTAATTTGTAAGACGATAACTCTAAATCTAGGAAATAGTCTGAACTCGTGTATGGATTGTCCGTTGCTTTGATGTGCTAAAAGGATTAGTCACAATGCGTTGACTTAAATCTTACGTGCATTGGGTAACTACATGAAGTGTAACGGGAATAGTTATTTTACGTAGAATCTATAGTCTCTAATGGGATAAAGATGTCCCCTTAGTTGACTAGCAAGCATACGAGCAAATTCTAAAAACTTTGGCCAAAGTATTTCTTATGTTTGACACTTGAAATTAGTACCGAAATTGCTTGTGTATTATTGAATTGTTTGAGATGGGCGAGTCGGGAACTACGGTGGAAGATGTGGGGAAAATAATGATAGTAGTTAAAGTTATTTTTGCTCACAGATATCTAATAAAGGGATTAATTGTCACAATAAAAGTTATATGTGAATTTTTGAGTGAATATGTTTAATTTTAGAGTACAGTAAAACTTATCTAGTGGGATTAAGTTTTATTAAATAGTAATAAATTGTTATCATGAGGTGATAATAAAATTTGACCCATTTGGAGCTAGAGTTCGATTATCCCCGAGGTCCCTTCGCAAACCTCAACTTAAGTATCATTTGAAAATATTTAAAAAGTGAATTCATAAAATGAATAATTTATTTATGAGATAAATAAATTTTTATGCTAAATAAATATTTATGCGATGAATACATAATACAATAACTTATGTCGTGGTTAAAAAAAAAAAAAAAAACACGTAAATAACCCAACTACATTTTCTTTTGGTGTGGGCCTCTCGTGGGGCCCACATCCTATTTAATTTTAAAAAGGAAAATATGGGTTAAAATTTGTCACGATCCTTGAATTTGTGAAAGGATTAGGAACGTGAATAATTGAAGAATTGAATTGAGGAACATAGAATTTGGAGAGTTGAGATAAGATATAGAAATTGAGATTGATTTTTAGATGAGAAAGGGTTAGAATTCAGATTTGGATAAGAAAGAATTAGAAGTTAGATGGGGGAAGAATGAGAAAAATTAAGAGTGATACTCTTGAATTCTTTGTATTTAATTCATTGGAATTTTCATGATCTTACAAGTATTTTTCCCTTCTATTTATAGAGCTACAACAATTAAATCTAGAAGCTTCATAAGCTATTACAAATCTGAATTATTCAAGTAAAAATGGCGGGAAACCACAACAATTCAAATAATGGAGGGAAAAAGGGATTATTCAAATAGTTGGCGGGAAAGGTGGTTGGAGGAGCGTCAAACTAGGCCCTTTCCAGATTATTCTAGACTATTCCAGATGCAGGCGTGCCTATGGAGTCAGTTGGAGTGCTTGTATCAACCGTTTGAAGCTGAATGCCAACCCTTGACAATATTAGGTGCTGAACTGGGCGCCGCGAACCGGCCCTGTGACACTGCCTGGCTACTGCCTTGGACACTGCCAGTTAGCGACCTGGCCTAACCCTGGTCCGTGAACCTCTGCGACCCCGACACGATCCTGGTTGCTAACTAACCCGATCCTGACTTGGCTGCTTGGCCTTCCACGGCAACCTCTAAGAACGACTTAACCTTTATTGTTGTTGTCCTAGCTGATGTGTTGGACCATGTCATGGCTAGGATCATGACATTGCCGCCCTCTCGAATTAATCCTTGTCCTCAAGGATTGAAGTCCGAAAATTGCTTCCGAACCTCGGACAAGTCTTTCCCTGTCTCCCCCTTAGTCCGATTGGCCCATTGCACTAAGACTTGACACACTCTCCTTCCATTGCGTTTGATCCAACGGCGTTCCAAAATGTTAATGGGCTCAATGTTAACAACTTCTTCTTTTGTCTTTTTAAATCGGTCTATCAATTATCCCACTTTGTTTTTGATGGCCTTAGCTATGTTTTGTCTGATTAATATATTCACGGTAGCTTTCTTCTTTATTCCTCAAAGCTGGATCTTCTTTCCTTCTTGGTAGCATGCGAACTCAAGTGCCATGAAGTCGAATGTTATTGGCCCGTGTTTTTGGAGCGAATCTACTCCAAGGATCATGTCGCTTCCCCGAAGCTTAAGTGCTCGAAAGTCATCTTCTAATGTTTGCCCTTGTACCTTCCACCCGACCCTTGGACAACTCAAATAACTCATAAGAACCTTACCGTTTGCCACTGTTACGGTCATTACGGCTGTCGGTAGGGTCGGTAACTTCAGTTTCTTAGCCAAGTCCTCGTCAATGAAGCTGTGAGTGCTTCCGCTATCCACCAAAATCGTTATAGGTCTTCTTTTAATGCTTCCCTTCAATTTGAAGGTGTTGTGCGTGACGTTACCCTCCAAGGCACAAAGTAAAACTTCCGTTTCCTCACCTTGAAATTCCTCCTCGTCCTCATGGTCCATCTCTTGCCCTTTTATTTCCACCATGCCATTCATGTTGTTTAATTGTTTTTCTTTACATAGATGTCCTGGAAAATAACGTTCCTGACATTTATAACATTTCCCGTAGTCACGCCCTGGTTGCGAGGACTCGGTTGACATGGTTTGCCCCACCTTGGACACGGCTGGCCTGACCCCTGAGCTGACAAACTGCTGCGGCTGCTGGAGCGGGCTGGTCACTGCGGTCCTTGACACGGTATCTTCCCTGCGTGACTGAACAGGACGGTGTGTGGGCTGCATGAGGATTTTCAGTTCCTCCATTGCAATGTCCTGCAGTCTTGCTTGTTCAAATGCGGTACTCAAGTCAGGTGGCCTACCGGCCTTAACAATAGCTCTCATTGCCGGTTTTAATCCTCTAATGAAGCTCGAAACGAAGTAATCTTCACTCAAGGTTGAATGGTAGATTAACATCCAACTTTTTAATTCCTCAAAGCGAATGACATAGTCCTTCATGGATCCGGTTTGAGCCATTTTAGTAAATTCTTCCACAACGTCTTGTAGAGTACGGTCCCCAAACCTTTTGCACAATTCGTCCACGAAGAATTGCCATGTCATGAGTGGATGTCTTAATTCCATAGCGTGGAACCAAGAATCTCCCGAGTTGTGGAGATGACTTGAAGCATATTCCACCCATTGGTCCACTGGAACGTGGTACCAACGGAAGTACTTAAGACACTTTCTGACCCACGCCCTTGGATTAGTGCCGTCAAACCTTGGTAGATCCAATTTCGGTGTATGGTGCGAAGTACCTGACCGATTGCTTCCACTGTTGCGTGAGTGGCTTCGGTCTTCTCTTGATTCTTGTTGAGGTGGCGGAATCAATCTTTGGCCCCCAAGCCTCACATAGTTGCCGGAACCTCCGGTTTCTTGATGCGGTACAACTGGCGGTGCTACTTCGGGCTCTACCTCCGGCCTTTTCTCCATACTTCAGATTGTTTGTTGTAGACCTTTTGTGATTTCCGCCAAAGTGTCTACTAAAGTTTTAACCTCTGTCATTCTCGGCCTAAGGTTTTCATTGATGAGGTGCTGCTCCTCCCGATCCTTTGCTCAGTCTTGTTGCCATGTTCGAGACATGACGTCAAGGCGTTTTTCAATGACTGTGATTCTTTCTTGAGTTGCATTGGTCTCTTCGGATGAAGACATCGTCAAGGCAGCACGGTAGCTTCTAGTGATGGCCAGATTGATTGAGGAGCTCGGATATGATCAATACATGATGAATTGCAGCAGATTTTTTTTTTTTTTGATACGAACGGATTTTTTTTTTGATAACAAGCCCCTTGATCGACATGGCTCTGATACCACTTCTCACGATCCTTGAATTTGTGATAGGATTAGGAACGTGAATAATTGAAGAATTGAATTGAGGAACATAGAATTTGGAGAGTTGAGATGAGATATAGAAATTGAGATAGATTTTTAGATGAGAAAGGGTTAGAATTCAGATTTGGATGAGAAAGAATTAGAAGTTAGATGAGGGAAGAATGAGAAATTATTAGATGAGAAAAATTAAGAGTGATACTCTTGAATTCTTTGTATTTCATTCATTGGAATTTTCATGATCATACAAGTATTTTTCCCTTCTATTTATAGAGCTAAAACAATTAAATCTAGAAGCTTTCTAAGCTATTACAAATATGAATTATTCAAGTAAAAATGGCGGAAAATAACAACAATTCAAATAATGGAGGGAAAAAAGGATTATTCAAATAGTTGGCAGAAAAGGTGGTTGGAGGAGCGTCAAACTAGGCCTTTTCCAGATTATTCTAGACTATTCCAGATGTAGGCGTGCCTATGGAGTCAGTTGGAGTGCTTGTATCAACCATTTGAAGCTGAATGCCAACCCTTGACAATATCGGGTGCTGAACTGGGCGTTGCGGACCGGCCCTGTGACACTGCCTGGCTGCTGCCTTGGACACTGTCAATTCGCGACCCAGCCTGACCCTGGTCCGTGAACCTCTGCAACCCAGACACGGTCCTGGTTGCTAACGGACCCGATCCTAACTTGGTTGCTTGGCCTTCCACGACAACCTCTAAGAACGACTTATCCTTTATTGTTGTTGTCCTGGCTGATGCGTTGGACCATGTCATGGCTAGGATCATGACAAAATTAGTGACAGGTGGTGACTTACTTTGTGAGGTCAGCTGAGTTTATTCGCTTATAAATTTGTGGTTTTTAATGTTAAAAAAGGGTTTTGGTAATTGGTTTTCTCCTACGATGAAAACCACAAAAATTGTTTTTAGAAGTTTTATAAATTTATCATTTAGCATAATTTTTCTTAAAAATTGTCTTTAAGAAAGATTGAAAGGAAAAATTTTGTATGAAATTTTTTTCCTAAGTTAACTATTTTGGGAGCCCACACTCCCAATGTCAGAAGGGGTCATTGCTAAGAAGACCTTGAGGTATCAAGAAATTTTTTTCCAATTTCAAATTTTCAATTTGGAATTGAGATTCAGGCTTCAGGTATTTTTAAATTAAATATGTGATATTTAATTTATTTTTTTATTTAATTTATTTTACATACTATGTTTATACTCATTTTATTCGATGTTTTTTCACTGTTATATTATGAATATATTAAAGTTAGATTTAGATCAAATTAAATAGTTTAATTAATTCAGAGCTTTACATTTAAAATTAAGAATTTTAAATTTGTTTTCTGCTGCACCTGTTTAGGGAAATATTTTTGAAATATATTCTAAATAATTGGTATCAGAGCCAACTCTTAATATGGTCATGATTGACATTAAAAATATCAAGTTTAATAAAATTGGAGTATGTATTTAGAATTACAAAAATATTAAATTGGAAATTTTATTAAAGGAAAAAGGTAAACCTAAAGACTGTTGTTAAAGAATTTGATGGCTAGATTGAATATTCATTGAAGTTTTAAACTGCTTAAAATTTTATATGAGTTATGATTCAATTAATGAATATAATTCTAAATCAAATCTAATAAAATTAGGTATTCAAAGAGTTGAATGATTTAGATTATTAATCTCATGTGATTAAATTTTAAATCAAGGTATAAAATATTCAATCCTTGAATATTTTATTATAATCTAAAAAGTTGTATATATAATGTGATTAGATATACAAATTTATTTTATGATATATTGAGATTAAGATCTAAAATAATTATTTAATTATTTAAATTGAAACTAAAATTACCACGTCTCCCCTCATGTATGTAGAATTACGAAAATATGAAATCGAGAATTTCATTAAAGGAAAAGGGTAAACTTGAAGATTGTTGTTAAAGAATTTACTGGCAAGATTGAATGTTCATTAAAGTTTTAAATTGTTTGAAATTTTATATGAGTCATGATTTAAGCAAGGAACATAATTGTAAATCAAATCTAATGAGATTAGATATTCAAAGAATTGAATAATTTAGATTATTAATCTAATGTAATTAGATTTTAAACCAAGGTATAAAATATTCAATTGTTGAATATTTTAGTCTAATCCAAAAAGTTGTATATATAATGTGATTAGATAAATGGATTTATTTTATGATATAGTGAGATTACGAACTAAAATTAGTATTTATTTATTTAAATTAAAATTAAAATTAAAAAAGGGGTGGTGCTGAGCACCACGTCCCCCCTTATTATTATTATTTTTTTAAATTTTATTATTTAAATAATTTAAATAAATAAATAATTAATTAGGATGAGATATTAATTGTGATTATACGATAATCTTTTCTAAAAGTGTTTCAGAAAAATCTTTAACTACTCTAACCTTGTTAGGGCTTAAATAATTTATTCAAAAGGTTTGATAATATGATACTTAATAAATTTCATTCATATATTTGATATTATTTAAACAAGTTAAATATTATGTACGATATGAATAAAGTTATAAGGCCACATAACTTGATGAAATATTTGATTTCGTCGAGTGGGAGAATTTTGTTCAAATAGATCTAATATGATTAGATAATTCAATAGCTGAATTATTTGAAAAGAAAATTCTGATAATGTATCTAATGAGATCAGATAACTTAGGTTCGATAATTAAAGGAACTTAATATGACTAGGGTTTTATTTAATAGTTAAATAAAATTTAGAATGTGATTCTAATATTTATTATGAGATAATCAAATTTAGAAGAAAGATCCGCCATTGAGAATTTCAAGTGGGACAAGGTACGGGAGTTGTTTCCTCACAGTCTCTATTATCGGTCTAATAGTATAGTGGATAGGCGTTACCCCCTGAGGAGGGCATTTGTTCGTGCAATACAGGGTTAGACTTCTTGAGGATAGAAGGAGGTGCAAGAAACAGATGTGACCATGTATCCGTGGAGTATCTCGTTTACTTGTACTAAGGTCTAAGCAATCGTATATACTTGACTAGGATAGTATGGTAGTCTCCTAGAGAGCATTGTGATACTGCCTTAGTGGGCTAGGTAAAAATGGTGCGTTGATTATGTTTCGAAAACATATCAATTGAGAATACTTCTCTACTTTCTAAACTCGTTGCGCCCCACTCCCATGGAGTAATGGGCAGATTTCTTAGCTTATCGTTGCTGTTAGAATGGGTGTCCTAGAAAACCCAATTAGTTTATTTTAAATATTAAATAAATAAAATTATTTTATTTATTTATTGTCTGATTATGTTTTATGAGCCACACATGCGAGTTATTGTTTTTAAAAATGCTCCATGAGATGGACGTAGTCCAAGATGACATGTTTAGTTTGGTTTAAATAGTCAATGAGATTGAACCACATATAGACTTAAATCAAGTTAGTGATATGTTGTCAAAGTATGTTTATAGTCGGTGATAAATTTGGACAACTTGTCGGATAAAACTATAATGTGATACTTTTGATGACTTGTCATAGTCATGCGGATAGGGATCCAAAAGTATTATATTGGTGTCGTCTATATGATTGCAACACTGAGTTGGACCACTTGAATTTATTGTTTCTTTAACTGCTGTCACAAATAATTAATTCCAAATGCAAAGGCTGACTTAAAGCCTTTTTTGTTCAACAACAAACTCGAGACTAGATTCCTACGCACATTAAGAACATGTAGCAGGTTCAGTAAACACATAGTTTTTCCAAAGTTGAGTTTAAGGAAGACCTTTCCTTTGCCCAGGACAGGGACCAAACTAGAATTGCCCATGTACACCTTCTCCCCATCAGTGGCTTTCTCACATTCATGGAACAGGTTGTTATTGATGCATATGTGCCTCGTGGCACCATTATCTACAATCCACTCCGACCGTGTTCCAAATCATATTCACCTCAGAGATCATGGTACCAAACACGTCTCCTTCCTCGGTGAGATTAGCCTGGGGCCTGTGTTCTATGTGCTTTCCAAGTCCGAATCACTTCTTGCAGTTCCTTGAGGTGTGGTCAATCTTGCCATAGGTCCAGCATGTTCCTTTGCTTCTCTTTTGGACATCATTAGCATTATCCATTAGCCGCTTTCCTCGAGGTTGGCCTTGCTTGTTGCTAGAGCCTTCTTCTCGAGCATTAGAGTTGCGATTATTCCAAGGCTTCTTGAACTTGATTTTCTTTCCAGTGTTTCTTGATTCCACAAGGTTAGCCGCTAAGGAAGGAGTGGTAAGAGGACTTCCCCTTGGCTTATTTGTGGTTCTGATCTTCCAAATTAAGATGGGAGATCAGTTCTTATAATGACATGTCCTTCTTGTGCTTAATGACACCTTGTAATTTTCCCAAAAAGGAGGCAGCTTTTCAATTAAGCAGTTAGCTTGAAAAGTTTCACAAAACTTTATGCCCTCATTCATAATATTAGTGCATAAAATTTTGCACTCATGGATTTTGTCAAGAATAGGTCTTTCATTAATCATGGTAAAAGCTAACCATTTACTGCATACATATTTTTTAGTCGCGCTATCATCAGATCCATACCTGTTTAACAATGCTTCCCATATCTCTTTAGCAGTTTTCATGTTAACATAAATTTGATAAAGAGGCAGTGTCATATAATGGTGAAGCATTCCCCTACAAGTACGGTTATCTTTCTCGAAATCTTTATTTGACCTCGGTGGGGCTATATCATTAAACAGTGTATAATGAACCTCTATTTGGCCTAGGAAGAGCTCCATCTTATCAGGTCACATCTTGAAGTTCTTCCTATCTAAGGGCTCAGTTTTACACATATCATAAATGATAAAGGCCATGTGAGTGATATTATTATTACTCATTATAATAAACGACTTAGATTATTGGTGATAATAGGTGAATGAGAGACCAAAATATAACTCTTTTATTATAATATAATTGATTTCGAGATTACAAGAAAAATGAAAGAAACGATTTTTAACGGATTAAGTGAAGGGAAACAAGTGACTGAAGCAATTGCTGTGCCATGGAGAATCCGCTGCCCTCAATCATTTATGCCCCCAGGGTTAACACAACACCCGCCTCAACAGCTCTGCGGAGATGGGTTGGAGTACGCCGCAACTTGCTTAGTAATGGAGAAGAGAATATTTTAGAGAAAGGGAACGCCGTGAAGAAGAAAAAGTAATATTTGAGTTAATTGTATTTTTGGTGTGTTAAACATAACCCTAAAGGACTGTATTTACAGAGCAAATTCGTTGTTGGTTAAGAAAAATATCATGGAAAAGAATCCGCCTCAAATAAGAAAAATGGTGAATATAGGAGCCTAAAATCCGGTTAATTATGGAGAAAAATAGTTAAGGAAAGAGCAAAAAAAAAGTGGTTGAAAGGCATACTCGACCTCGAGCTTGCAGCCTCGAGCCTCGAGATAGGGCACATAGCAATACCTCGAGCACTACTCAAGACAAGGACTCAACTCGAGTTAGTTTACGGCAACTTAAATAAATACAAAGGTCGTAAAAATAAAAGTCTGGGGTAGAAAAAGTCCACACCACACCATGACGGCATAGTGAGGCAGGGTGGGCTGCGTGCTTATGTGTGGTTCACAAAACTTACTCTAGACCCCACAATATTTAACCAAGTACAATAGCAAGGGGATATATAAACTAGACTTTCCTCCTCTAGATTTTGTACGTGGGATGGAGGGTTTTCCCAAGACTTCAAAATTGAAGCATATTGCCCCCAAATTCCAACAAAAGATTATTTAATTAAGTGTCATCTTTTTACGAATTTTTTATGTTTTCTTCTATTTAGTAGTTCTAGACATAAGAAAATGGGTTTACAAGCAGCGGTTTCTTCGACATCAAGTTATGCATTGATAAACTTTATTATTAAAGCATTAATCAAATTTTTCCTTTCTGGCCAAAACTTTTTTGCCTCAAAATTGGGGAGGCCTTTTTAATTTTGATTGTAGGCCTCTTAACTACAGGGATAATTGGGCGCCCCAACTAGCCGCATCTCTCGCTCCCGCTTGAAGCCAACATCGATACGACCCGAACACAACACAATGTTAATAGAGATGTGAAGACAAACCTGTGTTTCGTAATGACATGATACTACTGGAACTAGTGTCCTAAAAACCCAATTATTTGCATTTAAATATTAAAAAATAAAATTGTTTATCTATTTTATGTCTGATTATGGTTTACGGGTCAAATATGCTTCTGATTATTTTTAAAATCTTCCATGAGATGGACGTAGTCTAATACAACATATCATAGTTTGGTTTAAGCGATTAATGAGATTGACCCACGGATAGACTTAAATCAAACTTGTGACGCATTGTCAAAGTAAGTTCATAGACAATGATAAGTTCCCAACAACTTTTCGGATAAGACTATAATATGATTCCTTAGATGGCTTGTCTAGGTCATGTGGATAGGGATTCAAAAGTACCATGTTAGTGTTCGTCTATAAGATTAGACCATTGAGTTAGACCAAGTGAGTTACTTGTATCTAGACTACTATAAAAAATGAGTGATTCATAATATACTGTTTGAACAATGACTCTAAATCCTGAGGGTATTCTGGACCTGTGCATGGAGTGTTAGCTATGTTGGTATACTTAAAAGTTGGGCCTAAATGTGCAGAAATCTTACGTACATTTGGTAGCGACATGAAGTGTGACAGGGATCATGTATTTAATAGGGAATCTATAGTCTTTTACAAGATACAAATGTCCCCTTAGTTGATTCGCAAGTGTTGGCCAAAGTATTCTAAGTATTTGACATTTGGAGATTATACTATGAATTTGTTCATGTGTAAATGAATTATTCGGAAAAGGTCGAGTCGAGAACTTATGGAAAAGCTGTGAGCAAAATAAAGGTAGTGGTTATAATTATTTTTCGCATGGATATCTAATAGAGGGGTGGTTGTTGTCAAAGTAGTCTAATTGAAAATTATCGAATAAATAATTTGATTATAGAGCGCAGTAGGATTTATTTAGTAGAATTATGTCTTGCTAAATGATAATCAAATTTTATCATGAGATGATAATTAATTTGACCCATTTGGAGCTAGAGTTAAATTGTCCGTGAGGTCCCTGGGCAAGCCTATAGTTTTACATCATTAGAAAAATGTTGAAAGAATTCAAGAGATGAATTATTTATTCATAAGATGAGTAAATTAAATTTTGTTAAACAATATTCATTAGATGAATAAAATAATTTTATTAAAATAAAATTCATAAGATAAATTTATACATGTGGGAACAAAAAAAAAAAAGGAAATCCGTGAGTTCAAGCGCTCAACCAATCACAGTGCGACAAGAGTGGCATCATGAGAGGGAGAGGCATGATCCACGCCTCTTAGGCTAGATAAACCAATGCACTCGTTGGGACGTCTCGTGTGTTGGCGCGGACCAACCATATCAACCACAACAAAGTTGTTTTGGCATCCCACATCGGTTTTTTAAGTATTTTTTTCTTCCAATAACCTCTTATAAATAGGGGTCTTGAAATTAAGATTTAGCAATTAATTAATCAATTAATTTTATAATTTTCTGAGAGTATTAACTTTTAGAGAATTAAAATAGGAGAAAGTTTCATTGAAAATTTTCCTCTAGTTCAATATTTTTCGGAGCCCATACTACTGGTGTTTAGAGGGGATTGCCCAGAAGGTCTAGCAATCTCTGTGATTTCTTGGAGCGACATTGCAGTCTACATCGAGGTATATTTTTCTTTGTTATCTTTTCCTTTTGGAATTTCACCTTTCTATTTATTTATAGTATTTATTATGCTAGTTATTTTTAATGTCATTATTATGAATGTATTAGAGTAGAGGTTTATAGATTTAAAGTTAGGAATTTTAAAACACCTGTAGGTTGAAAATTAGAAAATTTAAATTATTCCACTGGTTTAATTAGATTAATTTACAAAATATTTTTAAAATATATCCCAACAGTTAACACTAATGTCCTACTTTGCCTGAAGCCTTGACTGCAAAACCCATCCAATTATAATAAAAGCTTTGCATTTGGCCATCTGAAATCATGACAACACTTATGTAGTGTAGAAAAACTATCTTTTTTTCATTCCAAGTATAATATGTCATGTGGCTTTAACTCCAAAATAAATGTATCACTTCCAATATAACTCATGTTCAAAGAATGTTGAGATTTCATAATTATTATCAAATTGGAGTGTGTTATTGACAATGACAAGATGGTATAAACTGATGAATGAAATCTTATGATTTTCTAAGCAACAATGGAATCAAATTACAGTTTATGATTGCAATGGTGCGGAATGAGGTATTGCGGATATTATGTAAAGCATTCGTAGAGATTGTGCTAGGTTTTTAAGAACATACATTGCTTTTAAGCCTTATTATGATTGCAAAATTTGAATGAATCATGCTAGATATTTATGTACTGTATTTTTTTTTATTTTTTTTCCTATTAGGAGTCACGTGCGTCACTCATGCTCTTTATTCAGTATATATGTAAATATACTGTACCGCTGTAACGCAATTAGCTCAGATATTTTTCATTTTCCTTTTGCTTCTCCATGCTTTTGGTTTCTTCCGCCTCCCGTTTCTCTCTCATCAATGGCGGTTCCTCAATAATCGTTCCTTACTAGCATGGTGTCATAGCACATCTTTCATTGCATGTGCAAAGTTTCTCGATATCCTTCCTATTCCTCAACTCAAGTATCGTTTTTCTTCTCTTAAACCCTAGTTCTTTGTCTCTTTGAAGAGCGAACCCTAATTTCATTCGCAAGGCTTTTCTTTTTCCAAAAATTGAGTGATTCTTCTTCGAATTTTGTCCATTGCTGCTGATTTTTCACTCAAATGGCACAATCGAAGGATTTGAGTGTGGAGGCTGTTGTAGCATCCATTTCTACAGGGATGGAGCTAATTAGAAGTAATCGATGGCTTCAGGTATGGTTTCCGCTGTGATTTCGGGTTCATTACTCATTGATGTCTTTGAGACACCGTATTTTCTGAGTCCGAATCATAGTAATGGAGGAATGCTTAGCGTAATTAGTCTAGAAAAACTATCATACCGGGTATCAATCTATGTTAATGGTCCTGAAGGAGAACAGCAAGCTTGATTTTGTCACTGGATCTTTACTTCAACTTGAAGTTGATGATCCGAATTGTGCAAAATGGCAATGGTGCAATAGGATGATAATGACATGGCTAGTTAACTCTGTTTCTCCAAAGATTCTAGGCTGAAATCACTTTGGGATAAACTAATGACCTATGAGGAGATACCGGTTTATGAATGTGGAGCAATAAAGGCTTGTAAATGTTGTGCGGTGAAAGCCATAGCAGAATGTGACTGTAAGAACAATGTGATGGCATTTTTAATGAGTTTGATTGACACATATGATGTTGTATGTGATCATATATTGCTTCTTAACCCTCTACCTCCGTTGCATGATGTATTCTCGAAAATTGTTCAACTAGAAAGCAAACACGAGCTTTCTAGTGATCTTTCTGGTATTGGACATCCTGATGCTCTTACTATGATTGGAAAGATTTCTGATGGTAAGGGTAAGGTAAACAGGAAGGATTGGCCATTATGTATGCATTGTGGCAAGTAGGGTCACACAGTGTATGAGTGTTACCATCTTCACAGATATCCACTTGGGTACAAAAATAATGGCTGAAATAATCGAAATGGGGGGCACTCGGGTATGGCAGGACAATCAATTGCATGAAATATCACAACCCAACAGATTCCTGAGCTGTCTGATGTTCAGTGCTAACAACTGTTGGCTTTTCTTGGCTCACATCTGCCTGCTCAGACTTTATCTTCTACTTTTGGAGCTTGTTCTTCTAATAGGGTGATGCCGCCTGGTTCTTTTGCTCTGTCAGGTATACCTAAACCACTTTTCCTTTATGCCTTATCTCTTCTTTCATCCTCCTCGTCTCCCTTTCCATCAAATTTTTAGATTTTATATTTAGGAGTGACACATCATATGCGTGGTAATAAAGCTTTTTTTTTATGATCTTGCACCTACTTCACATCAACATGTTCAGTTGCCCAATGGTAGTACATGTCTAATTACTCGTGCTAGAACTATTATTTTAAACTCTAAATTGCATCTTCATGACATATTTTTTGTTCTTAATTTTGCTTTCAACTTGCTTTCTTTAGGCCAACTTCTTGCTACTCAAAAAATTGCTCATGTATTTTCTTTCAAAATCATTGTGTTCTTTAGGACCTCACCCATAGGACCATGATTGGACAGGGTCAAAAGGTCAAGGACCTGTATGTTCTAGATCTCAGTGATGCATCTAGATATTATCAATTAAACGCTGTGGCCGTGGTCATTATATATGCTTTGCTTCTTATGATTCTTCTTTTGTTAAACACAATATCTGGCATTGTAGAATTGGGATGCATCTGGGTATTGTTGGTTAAACGCTGTTGTCATGGTATCTGATATACACTTTACTTCTTCTTCTGTTAAACACAATCTTTAGCATTGTAGACTTGGGCATCCAAGTGATAATAAGCTACGGTTACTACATAATAAAATGCCTAATATGTCTTTTTTGTGGTAGTACATCTCCTTGTTTTGTCGCAAGGTTAATACACGCTTTGTCTTCTTAAGTTAGCAGGTCCCTTGGGCTATAAACCAGCCTCGACTCCTATGGATTATTCGTGTCATCTACTTAGGGATGATGGCATGGTTCTCACTGATCGTCTTTGGCATAGATGGTTAGTGGGTCAATTACTTCATTTGACTATTACTCGTCCTAACATTTCATTTGTTGTTGGCCAGCTTAGTCAGTTTATGGCTTGCCCTCGGGATACCCACATGACTGCAGTGCTTTGAGCCCTTCGTTATCTCAAGAGCTAGCCGGGTCGAGGTGTATTATTTTTTGCTTCTTCTCCTCTTTGTGTTGGGACATATTTCAAAATATTCCCTAAATTAATTAGAGTTAACTCATTGGAACGATTTAAAATTCCTAATTTTAAATATATAAATGACTAAAAATTCCTAATTTAAATATACAGGCCTCTATTCTAATACATTCGTACTAATAACATGAAAAAATAACTAGTATAATAAATATTATAAATAAATAGAAAAGCAAAAAACAAAATGAAAAAGATATGAAAGAAAAATACCTGGATGTAAACCACAGTGTCGCTCCTAGAAATCACCGAGACCACGAGACCTTCTACGTAATCTCCTTTGAACATCCGAGGTGTGGGCTTTGAAAAATACTAAACTATAGAAAAAAAATTTTAACAGAAATTTTCCTTTTTTAATGTCCATGTCGTTTGGTGCGGATTGATCCCGTGGGATGTCGCATGCTGGTTTGTCCACACTGAGAGGCGCGAATCGCGCCTGTCACGCTGTGATTGGCTGAAGTTGTTAGTGCGCAATTTTTCAATTTTTGCTTTGTTTTGTTTTGTTTCCCACAAGTATAAATTCATCTTGTGAATTTTATTTTAACAAAATTATTTTATTCATCTAATGAATATTGTTTAGCATAATAAAATTTATTTATCTCTTGAATAAATAATTCATCTTATAATTATTTCAACATTTTTCTAATAGTGTAAATTTAGAGGCTTGCGCAGGGACCTCAGGGATAATTTTACTCTTGCTCCAACCCGTCAAATTAATTATCATCTCATGATAAAATTTGATTACTATTTAGCAGGACTTAATTACAATAAACGAGTCTTACTGCACTCTAGAATTAACTTATTTATATGACAATTCCCAAATAGACTATTTTGACAACAACAACCACACTATTAGATATCCATGAGAAAAATAATCATAATGTCTCTCTTTATTTTTCTCACAGCTTTTCCATTAGTTCCCGACTCGCCCTTCTTCAAATAAATCATTTATACATGAACAAATTCATAGTATAAACTCCAAATGTCAGACATTTGGAATACTTTGGCCAAAGTTTTTGAATTAATTCAAACGCTTGGGAATCAACTAAGGGGACATTTGTATATCATAAGAAGTTGTAGATTGCATATTGAATACCTGATCCTTGTCACACTTCATGCCATTACTCAATGCACGTAAGACTTTGGTCACATTTGGAGACCTAACTTTTAGTATACCAAGATAACTTACACTCCATGCACAGGTTTATATCACCCTCAGGGTTTAGAGTCATTGTTCAAATAGTACATAATGAATCATTCATTTCTTATAGTAGTCTAGATGCAAGTAACTCACTTGGTCCAATTGAGTGTATCAATCTTATTGCAAACACAACATACAACACTTTTGGATCACATTCACATGACCATGACAGGTCATCTAAAGTGTCATATTATAATACCTAGTCCAATTTAATTAGATCGGGTTTCACATATTGTAATACCTAGTCAATTTTAATTACTCTGGGTTTCACATATTATAATACCTTGTCTAATTTAACTTGTCACTAACAACAAATTTTTCAAATAACATTTCATTCCATTTACATTAAGTCTATCTGTGGCATAATCTCTCACTTAAAACCAATATTGAAATGTAATTTGAGGAATACATCCATCTCATTGATATTACTTAAAAGAAAATCACATGCACGATGAACTCAAGAGACAAACATAATGCAAATGAAAATAATTAAGTTTTTTTTTTAGTAAAAAATAATATTTACAAGATAAAATTGGATTTTCAGGACACTGTCCTAACAATCTTTCACTTATCCTAGATCCAAAATACCCTAAGGATTTAGAGTCATTGTTCAAATAGTACATAATGAATCACTCATTTCTTATAGTAGTCTAGATACAAGTAGCTCACTTGGTCCAATTCAGCGTATCAATCTTATTGCAAAAACCAATACAACACTTTTGGACTGCATTCAAAAGACCAACAGGTTATCAAAAGTTTCATATTATAGCCTTAGTAGACAAGTAGTCCAAACTTGTTGCTAACTATGAATATTTCGAGTGACATTTCATTTCAATTGCTTTAAGTCTATTAGTGGCATAATCTCATTACCCACTTAAAACAAACATTAAAATATAATTCGAGGACTGCATCCATCTCATGGATGTTACATAAAAGAAAATCACATGCATGATGAACTCACAGACACAAACATAATGAAAATGAAAAAAATAAATCTTATTCTTTAATAAAAATAATATTTACAAGATAAAATTGGATGTTCAAGACACTGTTCCTAGCACTTTGTTTAAGGGGTTTTGATGATGTCGTTGGGCTACTTGTCTTGATTCTCGTTACCCAGTTTCTGGTTTTTGTATTTTTCTTGGTGATTTTGATTTCTTTGAAATCTAAGAAACAAGTTAGTGTTTCTCTATCATCTACTGAGGTTGAGTATCGTAGTCTTGCTAGTGCTACTTCTGAGCTTCTGTGGTTGAAGGGTCATATATTTGATTTTGGTCTTCGTCATGATTTTCTAGTGCTTTTGTTTTGTGACAACCAGTCTGCTAAGCATCTTACCCAGAATCCAATCTTACATGAATGGATGAAGCATTTTGAAGTTAATCTTCATTTGGTTCATCATAAAGTTCTTGAAGGGGTTATTAAAGTCTTTTGCGTTCCTTCTCGGCATCAGTTGGCTGATATATTCAGTAAATCGTTACAGTTTTTGCTTTTTCGTTCTTTTGTTTCCAAGTTGGATGTTACTAACTGATGTACTTTATATTTACATATTTTATCTCTCATTCCTATGTCATATTTGGCTTTTACATATGTGTTTTCTTGTAATCTAGGTACATTTAGGCTTGGAGTGCAACGGAGCAAACAAAGGTTGAAAAGCGGCATAATTAAGCATAATTGAGGCATAGTTGAAGACTATTTTGAAAAACTTGACCATGTGTGTAAAAGGAGTACCCATTGGGTCAAGATTAGGTCAAAAAGCGTCGTTCTTTAGGCGCGTGGATCGATTGACCATGCATTTTGGCAATTGGTCGAGCTTAAAACAAGCAAGAGTTTAAAAGAAGAGGATTTATGACCCAATAATTTGCAAATCCACTAATCAAACCACTGGATTCATGTAGATATCTTCAAGAGCTTTGATTTGGTATATAATTTGGCCCTTAACTTTTTATGGATCAAAAGTTATGCCCGTTTTAAGTTAACTGCGCAAGCTGTTAGCGAGGTGGTCGATCGATCGGCTGAGTTGCTCGATTGATCGGGAGAGGCACAGACGTACCCTAAAGAACGCCCCATCTCTAAATAGAGAGGGGGAGGCCTATTTTCTCATCTTTTACCACACCTCCTCCCCTCCTCTTCTTCTCGAAGCCGCTACGAGATCCAAGGGGTTCTCAAACGCCAAAGCGCCGGTGGTCGGAGTATTGGGGAATCAAAGCAAGGATCAACATCAACATCAAATGGGGGAGTATTCAAATCCTTAGTTTTATCACTTGAATTTCTCGTGGAGACAGAATGACTATCATAATCAATCCATGAGACAACAGAATCCTGGTCTTATAGGTAACACACACCCATTCATGGAGGATAACACACAACGAGTCTGGTCCCATTCTCAGTCCATAACTAGATTTGAAGACCATAGAGGACAATTGGCCCAAGCACTTCATAGGCAAGAGGAAGGAAGGTTACCCTCCTAACCTCTCACAATTCCAGCGGGTCAACTCGTTCGAACCCTAACCTGCCTCCTTATGAGAAAGTTCAGGTTGTGTCAGTGTCTAGGGGGAATACCTTAGAGTTGTGGAGGTCGAGGTCGAGAAGGAGAGCACATACCCCTCCCCCACTGCTGACTAAACCTGCTGTCCGTTTTCCTTCAACCCTTAAGGGACCGAAAAAGAAGGATGATGAAAAGAGGACTAAGCTCATAGATGTGTTTAAGTACGTAAAGATCAACTTGCCGTTGATCGAAGCTATTAAACCCATTCTTTTGTATGCCAAGTTCCTCATAGACCTTTGCACCAAAAAGAGGCGCGCACAAGTGCATATCCCAAAGAGGGTCCGGCTCACCGAAAAGGTGAGTAGCATCGTAGCGTCCGGCACTCTGCCCAAGTTTTGAGACCCTAGAGCTTTTACGGTTCCATGTGCCTTAGGAGAGTGTTACACCAGTAGAGCCTTTCTATATATAGGAGCGAGTGTAAACCTCATCCCTTACTCAGTTTTTCATGAATTGGGTATAGGAGACCTAAGCCAACTAATGTCACACTTCAGTTGGCTGATAGGACAAAGTGGGTACCTCGTGGGGTAGTGGAGGATGTACTTGTCAAGCTTGACAAGTTTATCTTCCCTGTTGATTTTATTGTTATGGATATAGACCCTACTCCTAGGCAAAAGCACAACGCTCCCATTATTCTTGGTTGACCGTTCTTAGCTACGGCCGACGTTGTGATTCATTGTAGGACGGGGGTGTTGGAGGTTTCTTTTGGAAACCTCAAGGACAAATTGAAGGTCTCGAACATTGTTCGGCACCCTGAGATTGAAGACGAGTTGGAGTGCTATAGTGTTGATGATATTGACCCTTCGCTTCTACTAAAAGTGCTGATTGTTATAGTATCCCTATCTGTGTCAATAGTTGTGCTTCATCACCTACACTTGGTCAGACAGAGATTCCAGACCCCGATGCTGGTAATATCTCTCTCCTTGATAGTCACGGGTCTCAAAATGCTGTTGGGTTTGGGGATCATCCCTACTGGGTCAACATGAGTTCTATGGTAGACACTGCTTCTAATTTTGGTTGACATTGTGCTCTAAATTGTGTCCAGCTGAAGACGTTAAACTTAGTGCTCTTGGGATGCAACCGAACCTACTTTTTATTTTTCTTTAATTTGTTTTTCAAAATGAACTCTCTTTCAATTGCATGTCCTTTTGTTATCCCTACCATGCTAACTTTGTTTCTCTTGAACTACATACCTGTACGATCCCTATTTTTAACACTACTAACAAGTATGTTAAGTATTCTTTCTTCTGTGTGTTTGATTGCAGCCTGCTACTTTTGTCTCCCCTTTTTGAATTTGCTCACCATGAATCGCTGAATATGCCATACCTCAAGTTGTCTCTTTCCTTTCCTTGCTTATATTTATTTTTGTCGATTTGCATTGAGGATAATGCAAGGTTTGGGTTTGGGGATGGCATGAATTGTGTGAACTCTTGATTGCCTTTTTAGCATTATTTTTGCTTAAATTGGCTAAGTTTTTGCATGAATGAGCATAGAATTGTTTGTGACTTCTATTAAAGATCAAATTTAAGATGTACTACATGATTAGAATATTTATGTAATGAAATTATTTCTGGATCTGACTTTTGAATCTGTATTTTTGTCTTTTAACTCGTTAGAGATATTATTATTTTTCACCCTTAATCTTGTGACATATCCTACCTTTTAGGTTGAAATGGCGGGAAATAATGTTTTGAATTTAAATCGACTATTTTACTCCGAACAATGTTGAAATCAATTTCCTATCTCTTCATCTTGAGTATTTCCCTTTAAAAAAAAAAGTGACTAGTTGGTTCTTGTAGCCCCTGTGTCTCGAGCAAGTAAGCCCATAGGGGTATCTTAATACTTGATACCGCCAACTGCGTCGGAAGCTGCCGGTCAAAAGCTTGCTACATGCACCACAGGGAAAGCTTAAAAAGAATCAACCCTTTAGGTCACTATAATAAGCACTAATACTTAATGGAAAAAAAGGAGTATGTGTTAACGGATCGGGCTGTGAATTCCTTGGACTCGAGCCATTTGGTCCGTAGGGGTCTCTTAAAACCTGGTGCCTTGAGTCAACTGAATCGGGACCTGTCGGCCAAAAACTCGCTACATGAGCCTGAGGGAGACACGCCTGATCATGGGAAAAAAAAGCAAAAAAGGGGGGGGGGGGGGGGGGGGGGGAAGAGAAACTTTTTGATTTCATTATTGATTACCGATGAATGATTAGGATATCTGATTTCTTCTATTATTTTCTCTATTCGTCCTAAATTTGGAGGGTTTTGAAATAAGAAAAGGGAGAGAAGTTTTAAATTCACGCACTAATAAAAAGACTTGAATCATGAGAATCTGAGCCCGGACCAGCAAAATAATATCACATAAACATTCTTTACTCTTAAGTACACCTTTAAGCATGTTTGGAAATATTTTTCACAAGTAACTCTTGCTATGACATGTGATTAAAATTTTCCATGTTTAGCTTATTTGAGCAGAATCTTGCTTGAGGACAAGCAATGAGTGGGTTTGGGGATGTTGATGTACCTTATATTTACATATTTGATCTCTCATTCCTATGATATATTTGACTTTTACATGTGTGTTTTCTTGTAATCTACGTACATTTAGGCTTGTAGAGCAACGGAGCAAACAAAGGTTGAAAAGCGGCATAATCAAGCGTAATTGAGGCATAGTTGAAAAGTATTTTGAGAAATCTGACCATGTGTGTAAATGAAGTACTGATCAGATCAAGACTTAGTCAAAAGAGTCTTTCCTTAGGCGCGTGGATCGATTGACCATGCATTTTGACAATCGGTTCAGCTTAAAACGAGCAAGCGGTTAAAAGAAGAGGATTTATGACCCAATAATTTGCAAACCTATTAATGAAACCACTGATGTCATGTAGATCTCTTCAAGAGCTTCGATTTGGTTTATAATTTGGCCCGTAACTCCTTACAGATCAAAAGTTATGCCCATTTTAAGTTAACTGTGCAAACTGTCATTGGGGGAGCCGATCGATCAGCTGAGTTGCTCGATCGATCAGGAGAGGCATGGACGTACCCTAAACGACGCCCCACCCATAAATAGAGAGGGGGAGACCTATTTTCTCATCCTTTGCCATGCCTCCTCTCCTCCTCTTCTTCCCGAAGCTGCTACGAGGTCCAAGGTGTTCTCAAACGCCAAAGCGCAAGTGGTCGGAGTACTGGGGCGTCAAAGTAAGGATCAATGTTAACATCAATTATAGAAATCTTCAAATCCATAGTTTTATCATTATTTTTTCCTCTCTTGGATTTGAATGATGTATAGAACTCTTATGGAGGTGTAGACTTGTAGTTCAGGGATGAAGGGCGGGTAGCTGCCCGTATCTCGGATTTATATTATGCTTTTGACAATGGATTTATGTTATGTTATATATGTACCCCTATGGGGAATTTATGATTGTGTTTGGTGTTCATTTGTGTGAGCATGTAGCCATGGAGAGATCTCCAAATTATTAGCGCTAGTCTACGAGCTTGTGGCCTAGACCATAACATAACTGGTTTTCATGTCTGGTTAGGGTTGAGGTTGTATTCAACCCTAAGCACAATCCTTTATACAAATTAATATTTAATTAGGAGTGACAAAAGAATTTATTGGTACTATTGAGATAATCCATGCTATGCCTAGGGTGATACGATGGGTTATGCCTTTAGACTTGTTCATTACCTTAAACCTTAACTTAGGTATTAATACAGGTTTAGTATTGAACTAAGAGCGAGAAAGGAATTAAGCAGTGTTAATAAGATAACTTATGCTACACATAAGGTGATATGATAGGTTATGTCTAAGCCTTGTTTTAATATTAACCCAGGCTTAAGCCTCTTAAACTATTATCATGGTAGAATATAATGACGGGATGCAAGTAAAGTTATTCTGAATTTATGCTTTGAACTAACCTTAATTGAATTGGAAACTTTAGTTTATATTTGGTTTTATTAATTTAGTTAACAAATTCTGTGCGGAAATAAACAAGTCTCCCGGTATGCAATCGAATCAAATACCACAACAAATCAAGAAATAAATGGACTAAAAGAGAAAGGAAACAATTGACACAATGATTTACGTGGAAACCCCTTTACAATTGAAAGGGGAGAAAACCACGGGCGAAGATCGGAGCTTTTATTATTGAATCAAAAGAAGAATTACAATACCTCTCTTACACTCAATTTAATTGGCGGCGACGCTAGGGAAACAACCTCACATATGAGTTTGATGGCCCGTGACGTAAACCCTACGTTTGTATTTATAGAGGTGGGTAAACGCGCTTCCCCATCGATCGGGGGGTCTCGATCAATCAGCTCGCTCACTGCAAGCATCCTTTTACGTAACTTTCCCGATCGATCGAGCTCCACCCCGATCGATCGGCATCCACACGGCTTCTCTTCTTAAAATACCAAGTAATTTTGCGACATTTTCTTAACAAATCTCCACCTTGGCTCAAAATTAACATCAACAATAAAATAACTCCACCTTCTCCACAAACGGCCCCTCAACCAGGGCTAACACACATCATATTGAAAGACCCACCAAATTCGAGCAATGCTTGAACTTGCTCCCTGGTAGAACCTTAGTGAACATGTCAGCTGGATTGTCCTCAGTCCTAATCTTTTTCAGATCCACCTTCTACTCGTCAATCAGATCTCCAATAAAGTGATGCTTCACATCTATATGCTTCGTTCTGTCATGATGTAACATCTGATCCTTCGCTAGGTGAATGGCGGACTGACTATCATAGTAGACTCTAACTGTGCCCTGCTCAATACTGATTTCACTGACCAAATCTCTCAACAAGACGGCTTCTTTGAAAGCTTCTGTAACTGCCATATATTCGGCCTCGGTAGTAGACAGTGTTGTTACAGACTGTAGACAGGCTCTCCAACTGATAGTTGTGTCCCCTAAATAGAACACATACCCTGATGTGGACTTTCTCTTATTGAGGTCTCCACCATAATTAGAATATACATACCCAACCAAACATCACTTATTTTTCCAATATTCCAAACAAATATCAGAAGTTCCATGAAGATACCTGAGAATCCACTTAATTGCATGCCAATGCTCTTTACCTGGATTTGCCATGTATCTACTAACTCTGCTCACTGCAAAAGCAATATCTGGACCCATACAAACCATCGCATACATAATACTGCCATTGCACTAGAATAGGGAATCTGAGACATGTATCTAACATCCTCCTCAGTCTGAGGCGAATCTAATGCTGAGAGTCTGAAGTGAGCTGCTAAGGGCATGCTAACTAGATTAGCATCCTTCAAATGAAACCTATCTAACACCTTCTTAATATACTTCTCCTGAGATAAGTATAATTTTTCGGCTTTTCGGTCTCTACGAATTTTCATGCCTAAGATCTTCTTAGCTGCTCCAAAATCTTTCATCTCAAACTCACTCTTCAACATAGATTTCAAGTCATCAACATCTTTCATGTCTCGTGCTGCAATCAACATATCATCAACATACAAAAGCAAATAAACAAAGCTTGAATCAGTCTTTCTGAAGTACACACAACTATCGTACATACTCCTGATGTACCCATGACCTCTCATGAACTGATCAAATCTCTTATACCGTTGCCTAGGAGATTGCTTCAAACCATATAAAGACTTTTTAAGCAAACACACATGATCTTCTTTTCCTTCTACAACAAAACCCTCAGGCTGATGTATATAGATACTCTCTTCCAGTTCATCATGCAAAAATGCAGTCTTTACATCTAACTGCTCAAGTTCTAAGTCATGCATAGCAACCAAAGACAAAAGTGCACGAATTGAAGTATGTCTAACTACAGGTGAAAATATATCATGAAAATCAACTCCCTGCACCTGATTGCAGCCTTTTGCTACCAAACGTGCCTTGTATCTTGCATCTTCAACTCCAGGAATGCCCTCTTTTCTTTCGAAGACCCATTTGCAACCACTCAGTCTTTTCCCTGTTTGAGGCTTCACCAGTGCCCAAGTCTGATTCTTATGAAAAGACTGCATCTCTTCATTCATAGCAACGAGCCACTTCTCAGCATTTGATCTCGATACAGCCTCTGAATATGAGGTCAGCTCACTGTCATCTAAAGACTCAGCAATAGTAAGGGCATAAGTAATCATCTCCTCATACCCATATCTCTTTGGAGGCCTGATCTGTCGCCTCGGTCTACCACCAGCTATAGTATAATTCTCCACCTGCTGACCTGTTTCTGCATTATCAGTAACAACATCTGAAACTCATACCTGAGGTGCTGGAATACTCTCTAGCTGAACAACCTGCTGATCTGGTTGTATCTCTATAACAACAGGTGTCTCAACCTGAACTGAATCACTGTCAATTGAGGGTGTGTGTGGCGGATATAGCACAGCAGACTCATCAAAGGTAACATCTCTACTAGTCAAAAACTTCTGAGCATTGGGATTCCACAACCTATATCCCTTCACACTTGACGAATAACCAAGAAAGCTGCATTTCTTGGCCCTAGGCTCCAGCTTTCCATAATTAACATATGCATATGAAGGACAACCAAAAACTTTAATATGAGAATAATCAAAAGTAGAACCAGACCATACCTTTTAAGGTGTCTTCATCTGCAATGAAAAATGCGGTGTCTTGTTCACAAGATAGCAAGCCATGCTAACTGCTTCTGCCCACCATTCTTTTTTCGAACATGCATATGAAAGCATACATCGAGCCTTCTCAAGTAATGTCCGGTTCAATCTTTCATCCACTCCATTTTGCTGAGGTCGACCTGTTCATGTCCCGTGTCTGATAATACCCTGATCATCACAAAACCTTGTGAAATCACCTTCAACAAACTCAAGACCATTATCAGTCCTCAACCTCTTGATCGGCTTCCTTGTCTGTTTTTCAAGCAGAATCTTACATTTCTTGAAGACATCATACACTTCATTTTTCTGCTTCAGAAAATAGACCCAAAATTTACGTGAGTAATCATCAGTAAACGTTAGAAGATACCTGGATCCACCTTCAGAAGCCACTCTGGAAGGTCCCCACAGATCAGAATGTATGTAATCTAATGTTCCCTTTGTCTGATGCACTGCTGACTTGAAGCTGACTCTCTTCTGCTTCCCATACACACAGTGCTCACAGAATTCCATCAATCCTGTTGACTAACCACCAAGCAGTCCCCTCTTACTTAGCTTAGACAATGCCTTATAACGAATGTGACCCATTCTCATGTGCCACAGTCTTGTGATCTCTGCATCTGTCACAGTAGATGTGGAAACAACGACTGAACCTGTCACGGTTGTACTTGCAAGCCTTTTTTTTTTTTGATAAGTCAGTATGTATATATCAAAAAAGTCGCACCGATGTATGTTCATACATGAGTACGAGGGGCATACCCCAAGTTGGCCGAAGACTACAAATGCAGTCAAAAATAAAGCACAACACGCAAAAGCAACAAAGAGGAAATACAAAGGAACATCAATGGAAACTCCTAAGTACAAGCCTCTAAACAAAGGAAAAACAATGCGTAAAAAAACAACAATGAAGATCCTTAAATCCGAAAAAAAAAACAAGAGTGCACTCGAGCCCAGTCTTGGAAGAGAAATGAGATGTTGAAACTGCTTCTTCGAAACCGTTCATGCGTCATCATACTCAACAAAGGACTATCAAACCCGTGACAACTCGCAACAAGCCCTCGAATCGGCCATGTGGCCAAAGTCGCAGACAAGCAAAGAAAAGAAGGGACATGGATGGCACTTGTGGCCCATTCTGCGGCCCAGCAGGCGAAGAGCAGTCCAAGTGGTACCTAGAGAAATCAAGTTCTTCTTTAACTCCGGGACGTGATGTACATCACTTAAGGTTCTAATAGCCCCATCAAACATTCTCACACGGACTGTCCCAATCCCCACTACCTTACAAGCAGCATCGTTACTCATCAAGACAACTCCACCCTGTATAAACTTATACGTGGAAAACCAGTCTCTATTTAGAGTAACGTGATATGAACAACCCGAATCCATGACCCACTTATCCTTGGACCTGGATTGAGAATCAGCAACTAATAGAAACTCCCCATCACTATCATTCTCTACAACACTTGCCTCAGCAGAATTGTCTTTGCCCTGGTCACCCCTGTTACCCTCTTTCAATTTATTTTTGTACTTAGAACAGTCTTTCTTTATGCGCCCTTTCTTGTTATAGTAATGGCACGACAGGTTCTTATGTCTAGATTTAGACCTAGACTTTTTTCCACCATTCGATCCCTTGTGTTCTGGTCTACCTCTCACATGCAAACTACTACCTGAGTCATTACCGAAGTCAGATAACTCCCTATCTACCCGTTCTTTACTCACAAGGTTTCTTTTCGCCTCATCAATAAGTAATGGTCGGCCTACCCCCATATATCATGCTTTCTACGAAGCCGTTATATGAATAAGAGAGCGAACACAATAATAACATAGCTTGATCCTCATCCTTAGGGACATCATCCAATTCCTTTAATTCTTGTGTAATAGAGGTAAACCCGCTAAGATGGTTTTTAAGAGATGTACCTTTTGTCATACGGAAAGTGAACAACCGATGCTTCACTGTGAGTTTGTTGGAGACTGACTTGTGGCAAAACTTGTCCAGTAATTTGTCCCATAACTCCATTGCGGTTTCCATCTCCATGACCTCTGACAGAACATCAGCATCCAAACACAACTGTATCGCCGTGAGAGCCTTATCATCCTTCTCTTCCCATTGTGCCTTGATCATAGTCTCGGGTTTCTTCTCTTTCCCCTCCAGTGCTTTCTTCAAGCGATTCTGGGTCATGAGTCCTTTCACACGGACTTGCCATAAGCTGATGCTTCCCTGACCATTGAACTTCTCTACCTCGGTCTTAATACCTAATGCCATTGTACCAATTCGAAGAACCTGGCTCTGATACCAATTTGTGCGGAAATAAATAAGTCTCCCGGTATGCAATCGAATCAAATATCATGACAAATTGAGAAATAAATGGACTAAAAGAAAAAAGAAACAATCGACATAATGATTTACGTGGAAACCCCTTTACAATCGAAAGAGGAGAAAACCACGGGCGAAGATCGGAGCTTTTATTATTGAATCAAAAGAAAAATTACAATATCTCTCTCACACTCAATTAAATTGGCAGCGCCGCTAGGGAAACAACCTCACGTATGAGTCGGATAGCCCGTGATGTAAACCCTACGTCCGTATTTATAGAGTTGGGAAAACATGCTTCCCGATCAATCGGGGGGTCCCGATGGATCGGCTCGCTCACTGCAGGCGTCCTTTTACGTAACTTTCCCGATCAATCGAGCTCCACCCCAATCGATCGGCCTCCTCACAGCTTCTCTTCTTAAAATATCAAGTAATTTTGACACATTTTCTTAACAAATTCAAATAACCAAAACCACGGTTTCAAGTGCTTTTTAATTAATAAATCCGACTTCACTCTGATTCCCTATGGATACGATCCATATAACCGATTTAGCTGCGACGATCTCGTACGCTTGCAAGTACACAGTTTTAAAATACTCTTTTAAAACACATTAGTAACATTTACACTCCAACTTCAAGGGGCATGTTAGATATTTATGTAATTTATTTTTCATTTTTTCGTATTAGTAGTCACGTGCCTCGGTCATGCTCTTTACTTGGTATATATGTAAATGTACTCTATAGCTGTCATGCAATTAGCTCAAATATTTTTCATTTTCCTTTTGCTTCTCTCTGCTTCTGGTTTCTTCTCCTGATGTTTCTCTCTCATTAATGGCGATTCCTCGGTAACCGCTCCTTGCTAACAAATAACTATAAAATTATTAATTATTATATCTGTTAATTAATTGTAAGATGTAAAAACATTTATCAACATATTGTAATAAATAAAGTACAATACCAATGCATCATGGAAAAATATTACAAAATTGCCATCGAGTAACGACAATTTAGATAACGGCAAGCTAAAATATTTGCTACGTAGTGAAACTTGAATTAGCATCGGCCTATCCATGCAGACAACACCAAATAAGTAGTGAGTTGTTTGTTTTAAGGTGGAGAATATTTCGGTTCTCACTTGTAAAAGAAGGTAGTGAATTTCTATATAAATAGCAATAAATAAATAAAATATACAGCACAAAGAAATAAAAAGGCAAGAGAGATTTGATTTGATGGCTTTTCTGGAACCACCAAGAAAAAATCCCCAATGGATTATTGTGAAGATAAATAAAAATTAAACCCACTCATTGTTCAAAATAGCATGCAAAAATTTAAAATTATCAAAACAGTATGCGAAAATTCAAATCACCAAAATGGCACGCCTAGTCAACATGCCACGAGACAGCCATACCACATCAGTAGGGGCATTTTGGTCATTTATATTTTTTAAAATTAAAAAAGAAAATGTAGTCTTTTTTTTAATGCCCCCGATATCTTTTCACTAAAACATAAAACAAAAAGTAATTGTCTAAATTTTTTGTATTGTTATTATGTAGATATTATTATTTGATATATATAAATTTATAATATTTTTTAAAAGTATTGTCCAAAAAAAAAAGTATATTTATTATTATTAATATTGTTGTATATCGAAGTTCATAGGTTATATAAAAATAAAATACATTTTTTTTTAACACCATAAAAATAAAAATAGAGTAATTGTACTACTAAAAGTACAATTATTTTATGGAAAAAACTATTATAGACACATAATAAAGCCATTAGTACAACTCGATCCCATAATTATTGGGTAAATGGCATAAAAATTAAAGATTTCTTAATGTAAAACTATGTGGTACAAGTTAGTGGCATTTTGTGGCATATTTAATTAAAAGTCATGGTACATCTCTAAAACTAATTTCAAATGTGTCCAAACTAAGTTACGGTGCCTATAGGACCATTAGAGATCCTTAATGAAGTCATTAGTGTAACATAAACCCATAATTAGTGAAAAATAGCATCATAATTAAAGATTCCTTCATTTATAAATATTAGGTATAAGCTAGTAGAACCTTGTGATACATTTATTTTAAAGCAGAGATATATTTAGTTAAAACTTATGGTACATTTCTAAAACTAACTTCAAATTAGTCCAAAATAAGTTGGGGGGGGGTTCATTTAGAACCATAATAGACACTTAGTGAATTCATTAGTGTAGCATAATCCCATAATTAGTGGGAAAATCACGTAAAAATTCAAGATTCCTTTATGTATAACTATGTAATAGAAGCTAGTAGGATCTTGTGGTATATTTAGTTAAAATTAATGGTACATTTCTGAAACTACCTTGTGGTACATTTAGTTAAAACTAATGGTACATTTCTGAAACTAACTCGAAATGGATCCAAAATAAGTTGGGTACATTTGAGAACATTATAGACGCTTAGTGAAGTCACTAGCATAACATAATCCCATAATTAGTAGAAAAATGGTGCATAAATTAATGATTTATTCATGTATAATTATGTGGTACAAGCTAGTAAAACCTTGTGGTATACTTAGTTCAAAGTCCAGGTACATTCGTTAAAACTCATGGTACATTTCTAAAATAATTCCCAATGGGTCCAAACTAAGTTGGGGTACCTTTTGAGCCATTAGAGATCCTTAATGAAGTCGAGCATAATTGCATAATTAATGCAAAAAAGGCAAAGACTCCTTCTTGTATATGTATGTGGTACAAGTTAGTGGTACATTTAGTTAAAACTCGTGGTACAGTTCTAAAACTAATTCCAAATCGATCCAAACTAAGTTGGGGTACTTCTAAGACCACTAGTGATTTTTAATGAAGGCATAAATGTAACATAATCCCATGATTAGTAGAAACATGGTGTAAAAATTCAATGATTTCTTCATGTATAACTATGTGGTACAAGCTAATAGAACCTTGTGGTACATTCAATTAAAAGCCATGATACATTTTGTTTGAACTTGTGGTACATTTCTAAAATTAACTTCAAATGGATCCAAAACAAGTTGGGTTACATTTAAGATCATTATATACAGTTAATGAAGTCATTAGTGTAACATATTTTGGACCACATTTGGAGTTAATTTTAGAAATGTACCATGCGTTTTAAATAAATATACCACGACTTTTAACTATTGACTTTACAAGCATCTATAATGGTCCTCAATGTAATCCAACTTATTTTGGATCTGTTAGGAGTTAATTTTAGAAATGTTCCACGAGTTTTAACTAAATGTACCTCTACTTTAAACTAAATGTACCACAAGGTTCCACTAATTCGTAACACATAGCTATATAAGAAGGAATCTTTAATTTTGATGCCATTTTTTCACTAATTATGCGATTATGTTAGACATCATTAAGGATCTCTAGTGGTTTGAAAGATGCCCCAACTTAGTTTGGACCCATTTGGAAATAATTTTATAAAATGTACCACGAGTATTAACTTATGTACCAGAACTTTTAATTAAATGTACCACAAGGCTTTACTAGCTTGTAACACATAGTTATACATGAATAAATCTTTAATTTTTATGCCTTTTTTCTGCTAATTATGGGATTATGTTACGCTAATCGCTTCATTAAGCGTTTGTAATGGTCCTAAATGTACCCAACTTAGTTTGGACATGTACCACTTGTTTCCACGACTTTTAGCTAAATATACCACCTACTTGAACCACATAATTGCATGAATGAATCTTTAATTTTTTCACCATTTTCCACTAATTATAGGATTAAATTACACTAATGATTTTATTAAGCGTCTATGATTGTCCGAAATGTACCCCAACTTATTTTGGATCCATTTGGCGTTAGTTTTAGAAATATAACACAAGTTTTAACCAAATCTTTCTCTACTTTATACTAAATGTACCATATGTTTCCACTAGCTTGTACCACATAATATAAATGGAATCTTTAATTTAATGCCATTTTCCCACTAATTATGGGATTATGTTACACTAATGTCTTCATTAAGAATCTCTAATGGTCCTAGAGGCACCCTGAACTTAGTTTGGACACAATTGGAATTGGTTTTAGAAATGTACCACGACTTTTAACTAAACGTAGCAAAAGGTTCTACTAGCTTGTACCACATAGTTATAAATGAAGATTATTTTAGAATTGTATCGTAAGTTTGGACAAAATGTGTCACACCATTCAACTAGTTTGTAACAAAAGGTTATACATAAAAAATCTTTTATTTGTACACCATCTTTTCATATATTATGGGATTATGGTACACTAATGACGGTCCTAAGTGTCTCTAATGGTCCTAATTACACCATACTTTAGTTTGGAACTAAATGAAGAACGTTTTAGAATTGTGCCACAAGTTTTAACTAAATGTACCACTACATTTAACTAAATGTTCTTCATGGTTCTACTAGCTTGTACCACATAATTATACGTGAAGGAATCTTTAATTTTTAAGCAATTTTTCCACTAATTATGAGATAATGATACACTAATAACTTCATGAAGGATACACTAATGACTTCATGAAGGATCCCTAATGATCCTAAATGTACGCGAACTTAGTTTTGACCCGTTTGAACCCTGAGTTGTAACTAAATGTACCACTACTTTTAACTAAATGTTGTTCAACTATCTTGTACCATATAATTATACATGAAGATATTTTAATTTTGATGCCATTTTTCACTAATTATGGAATTATGTTACACTAATGACTTCATTAAAAATCTCTAATAGTCTTAAGGTATCCGAACTTAGTTTGGACCCATTTAGAATTAGTTTTAGAAATGTACCACGAGTTTCAACCAAATGTATTACAAGGTTCTACTAGCTTGTACATGAAGAAATCTTTAATTTTTACGCCATTTTCCCACTAATTATGGGATTATGTTATACTATTGACTTAATTAAGCGACTAAAATGATCTTAAATGTACTCTAACTTAGTTTGGACCCATTTCAAGTGAAATTTAAAAATGTACCACTAGTTTTAACTAAGGTTTTGGCTCGCAATAAAGATAGGGTCTTGATCGAGCAACTAATAGGCCTATCTATCCACCTCTCCATACACAATATCTTGCGTACGACAGTTGTGGATGCGCTTTATTTCTATTTTAGTATCCCGGTGTAGCTGTCCTGTTTCGGCTATGCATCAACTATGGAGAAGGAGTGTGAAAGCTAGGTCTTGAAAACAGTGCGAGTTAGGCGCGAATCGAATCCCTGAGATTGGAATGTGATATCACAACTTAAAATTAATATTTTCTTTGTGTTATGTACTGGTGGGCACATAACTAATTAAAGCTCAACATCCATCCCCATTTTCGGGTGGTAGGGGGGTGAGAGCGGAGACTTATTGTTCCCTCGAAGACAGTGAGCCAAACTGGGGGGAACATCAGCAAGACTAGGCGAGTGGATAGGAGGGGGGGAATCGAATGTAGATGGATTTTTTTATATAGTGGTTGGCCTTCTAGAAGCTTCGCCAGAACCGACTAGTCGCTTCCCAAATATCTCTTTACTTTATTATAGTTTAGTCTTTACAATGCCTCCTTCCTTGCTGCCAACGTACGCTATTAGGCGAGTAAGCAAATTGGGAAAAATCAAACACAAGCAAAATACGTAGTGACTTCCTTGGATAAGACAAGGGACTCTTACTAATAGAACATTCAAGAATAATAATACCTACCCCATTTGATCTAATTCTTATCCTCTCTATGAAACAATCAATAGACATTCTATTACATTCTTGACTATGGATTACTAAAAAGAAGTTTTTTTGCAGTTGGGAGAAGAAGGGCCTAGCAAAGGGAAAGGCTCTTGCTCGAGTTTCCATCCTTTAGTAAACTAACCTTGATTTCCCTATCTGGTCATCTGATTCCCTTCCTTTAAAGAGATAGATCCTCCTTTTCTAAGCACTCTTCTTAGGGAATAGGAAGTGTCTGCAAGCCTAGTCCTTTGAGCTCGGACTCCAATAAGAGTTCGAACATTAGAAGCAGAGGTAGAACTATTCTGGGTATGAATCCTTTCCTAGAGTGATTCCTTCTGTAAGTAGAAGGTAGGTGAATCAATCAATGCTAGAAGTTCAAGTCCAGTTCTTTCTTACTTCTCATGTTCTCCCCATTCATCGACTTTCCTTGTCCTTTCTTCCCTAAAAAGGAAGGGGACTTAGCTACTAGTCTGAAAGCCAGAAGCCGAAGGAAAATGAGACTAGATAAGACTAGGGAATGAGTAGCTAGCTAACTAGCTAATATATATGGCAGAGCCTTGTTCTTGCATTGGTTGTTATGAACAAGTGGTCTGTAAGACAGCTGGATGTCAAAAATGCTTTTTTGCATGGTTATCTTAAGGAGACAGTTTTCATGGAGCAACCTCTAGGCTTTGTCAGCGCTGATCAACCTGTGTATGTTTGCCACCTTAAGTGAGCACTTTTTGGCCTTAAACAAGCACCCAACCCATACAAGGTTCTAGCTTGCTGAACTAGAAGAGCTTGCTTCTAACAACTCTTACTTGTATGATGCATGACATATCACTTTCCTAAGTTGCATTCTCTTCTCTCTCTTTCTATGACTAGTTAGGTAAAGGAAGCTTTACTACTCAATGGCTTTTGATCTTCTTTCCTCCATATAGATATTAAAAAGAACGAGCTCGTTCATGATTTCATGACATGCCAAGTAAGAGATTGTTAGAAGAAAACTCTACGAGTCTTTAAAATTTATGCCATTTTTCCACTAATTATGGGATTATGATACACTAATGACTTTGTTAAGTGTCTCTAATGGTTTTAAGTGTTACCCACTTAATTTGGACCCAATTAGAGTTACGGTACGAAATGTATCACGAGTTTTCACTAAACGTGCCATGACTTTTAACTAAATATACCACAAAGTTCCACTAGCATAGTTATATATGAAGAAAGTCTTTATTTTTACACCATTTTCCACTAATTATGGGATTATATTCTACTAATGACTTTATTAAGAAGCTCTAATGGCCCTAAGATAACTCAACTTTGTTTGGACCTATTTGGAAATCTACCATGAGTTTTAACAGAATCTACCTCTACATTAAACTAAATGTACCACAAGGTTCAATTTTTACTGCCGAGTTATAAATGAAGGAATCTTTAATTTTGATGCCATTTTTTCACTAATTATGGGATTATGTTACACTAATGACTTCTTTAAGAATCTCTAGTTTGGACCCATTTGGAATTGGTTTTAGAAATGTACCACAAGGTTCTACTTGCTTGTACCGCATAGTTATATGAAGAAATTTTAATTTTTATACCATTTTCCACTAATTATGGAATTATGTTACACTAATGACTTCATTAAGCACCTATAATTGTCCTAAATGTAACCCAACTATGTTTGGACTCGTTTTGAGCTAATTTTAGAAATATACCACTAGTTTTAACTAAATGCCCCATGACTTTTAATTAAATGTACCACAAGATTTTACTAACTTGTACTTCAAAGTTATACATGAAAGAATACTTAATTTTTACGCCATTTTCCCAATAACTGTGGGATTATGTTACACTAGTGACTTCATTAAGCTTCTATAATAATCCTAAATGTACCCCATCTTGGACCCCTTTGGAGTTAGTTTTAGATATGTACTACGAGCTTTAACTAAATGTACCTCTACTGTAAACTAAATGTACCCTAAGATTATACTAGCTTGTATCACATAATTATACATAAGGAATAATTCATTTTTACGCCATTTTTCCACTAATAATGGGATTATGTTATACTAGTGACTTCACTAAAAATCTCTAATGGTTCTAAATTTACCCCAACTTAGTTTGGACCCATTTGGAAGTAGTTATAGAAATGTACCACGAGTTTTAACTAAATGTACCATGCCTTTTAACTAAATAAATTACAAGATTTTACTAGCTTGTACCACATAGTTATACATGAAGAAATCTTTAATTTTCACACCGTTTTTCCACTTGTTATGGGATTATGCTATACTAATGACTTCATTAAGTGTCTATAATTGTCCTAAATGTACTCCAACTTAGTTTGGACCTATTTCGAGTTAGTTTCAGAAATGTACCGTTAGTTTTAACAAAATACACCGCAACTTTTAAATAAATGCACCATAAGATCCTACTCGCTTACACCACGTAGTTATACATGAAGGAATCTTTAATTTTTACATTATTTTTCCCTACTTGTGGGATTATGTTACACTAATGATTTCATTACCCCAACTTATTTTGGACCAATTTGGAGTTAGTTTTAGAAATGTACCACTAATTTTAACTAAATGTACCTCTACTTTGAACTAAATGTACCACAAGGTTCCATTAACTTGTACCACATAGTGATAAATGAAGGAGTCTTTAATTTTGATGCCACTCTTCCACTAATTATGTGATTACAGTACTCTAACGACTCCATTAAGAATATTTAATGGTTCTAAAGGCACCCCAACTTAGTTTAGACATATTTCAAATTAGTTTTAGAAATGTACCATGAGCTTTAAATAAATGTGGCACAATTTTTAACTAAATGTCTCACAAGATTCTACTAACTTGTACCGCATAGATATACATAAATAAATCTTTAATTTTTATGCCATCCTCCCAGTAATTATGGGATCATGTTATACTAATGACTTTATTATGCGTCTATAATGATTTTTTCATAAAATCATTGTATTTTTAGTAGTTCGATTACTTTATTTTTATGGTGTTTTAAAAAATGATTTTACTTTTATATAACATATAAACTTTAACTACTACTACTACTGCTGCTGCTAATAATAATAATAATAATAATAATAATAATAATAATAATAATAATAATAATAATAATAATAATACTAATAATACTAATACTAATAATAATAATAATAATATTAATATTAATATTAATATTAATATTAATAGTAAATATATATTTTTTGGACAATACTTTGTAATAAATTGGATAAATCTATATATATCAAAAAATAATATCCATATTATACAGTACAAAAAATTTAGGACAATACATTTCTTTTCGCATTTTAGTGAAAAGTTGCCGAAGGCGTAAAAAAATAACATCTAATTTTCTTTTTTTAATTTTCAAAAATGCAAAGTGACCAAAAGGCCTCTGTTGACGTGGCATGCTGACTGAGCATGCTACTTTGTAATTTTGAATTTTTTCATGCTATTTTGGTTAATTCGGATTTTTGGTTGCTATTTTGGGAATAAAAATTACCAAATGTACTATTTTAGAAAATCACCCTCAAAAGTTGGTGGTACCAAGGTGTGTGCCCAAGTTTCAGAAGCAAGTAAGAAAGAATAACTTGTATGTGTCTGTGTCAGAGTACTGGCATGTAATGTCAAGTTCCTTATAAAATTTGTGTGTGTATGTTTTAGTGTAAAATATTTTTCTTATTACCTCTAGGTTTTTCAAGTTCATTTTCAATATGCCACTTGGGTTTATAAGTGTTATTAGAAGCGGGTGGTCATGGATAATGCCAAAGCATTTATAAGGTTTGTAGCTATTTGGCATTGTCGATAGTCATGGTGTTGGTGACTGTGTCTTGTGTTATTCACTAGGCTTTCTGTTAGCTCATGGTGTGTCACTAACTTCTACGAATTATTATGTTAGTTTGCCGTGTGTTGGTAGCATCCATGAGTTATTGTGTTAGCTGACTGTGTCAATATTACGTGTATCGGCTCTATGCCAACAAAAGTTAGCTATAGTTGTTGTGTGTCACTAATAGAATGTTTAATAGTTGTGCCAAGATAGTGGACATGGTGAATTTTCCTAGCACAATTGAGAGGTTAAATGACTATAATCTATAAAGAAATTAAGGCTTGAATTTAGTCATATTTGTGGAGTTAAGATCTTCGCAAGTTTATTTGCAGGGGAGATACAGAATGACCCACTGGAGCGGAGCTAAAGAAATGGAGGGTTAAAGCAGGGAAGGCAATGTATGTATTGAAGATAATAGTCAATATTGAAGATGCGAAGACACCAAAAGGAATGTGGACATCTTTGTAGCATTATTCTCAAAGAAGAATAGCCAGGCTTAGAGAGTGAGCAGACTATGAGATATGATGAACATTTTGTTAGGACATATTACAAAAACGTCTCCGGAATTGACTAGAGTAGTTGAAAATGAATTTAAAATTCTTAATTTTAAATCTAAGCCCTGACCTAATTAAAGTATTTATATAGATCTAAATCTTACTCTAATAAGTTCATAGTATGACAAACAAAAATATCGAATAAAACAAGTATAAACATAGTTTGTAAAATAAATGAAATAAAGGAAAACAAATTAAATATCAAATTCTTAATTTAGACATATCTAAAGCGCGAATCCCAACTCCGACTTGGAAATCTGAAATTGGAAGAAGAATTCTCAATACCTTAAGGTCTTTTTGCAATGACCTCTTCTAGTACCAAGAGTGTGGGCTCCCAAAATATTTAATTTAAGAAAAATTTTGGAACGAAAATTTTCCTTTTAATCTTTCTGAAAAACAAATTTTCAGAAAAGTGATACTAAACAATAATTTAAAAAACCAATAAAAACAATTTTTAGGAGTTTCATTGTGGGAGAAAATAAAGTACAAAAACTGTAAAAAATTATATATATATATATATATTCACAACAAAATACACGTGCATTTATAAACAAAAAAAGTTACTTAATCATGCCACGTGTCGCGAGCAGATTCGTTTGTGCATAGTCACGTGGATAGCTATCCACCGGCCCCAGCATTTGATGCTCGCAATGTGCCACTTGGTATGTTACTATTGGTCTGTGCCTTAAGGCACAGATAGCCAGATTTATGGCCCCTAATTGCGCCCTATGATGCTGTTTTATTGTTTAAAATCCCACATTTATAAAATTTATCTTATGAATATTATTTGCTAAAATAAACTTATTTGTATCATACATAAATAATTAATCTAAAGAATTTTATCAAAATAAATTTATTTATCTCACAAATAAATAATGGATAAATTATAGAAAGACCCTCTGAACTTTGTAATTAATCACAACACACCCCCTGCAGTTTTAATTCCAAAAAATAGCCCCCAGAACATTATAATTAAAAATAACATACCTTTTGTACTTTCAATTTCAGAAAATAGCCCCTTGAACTTTACAGCTAAACATAACACACCCGTTTCACTTTTAATTTTACAAAATAGCGCCCAAAACTTTATATTTAAATAGAACTCATGCCCTAAACTTCATTACTAAATAAAACTCACCCTTTATACATTAATAAATTTGAAATTAAAAAATATACAAATTTAAAACAAATTATTAAAAAAAATTTGGAAAAATTTTGAAAAGATATGATAATATTTTTTAGGTTTAATAAAAATTAAATTAATAAATTTAAAAATACAAAAATCTATTAAATTAAAATCAAGGATTTTTTAATTGTATACAAAAGATAGGAATTTATGTTTTTAGAAAAGGTAGAACCTTTGTATTTCAAGGCAAAAGATAATAGGATTTTCTAATATTTAAATAAAATAATGATTCTAATTAATTATTGTAAAAATATTGTAAGCTTAGAAGATAATAATTTTTTTTAAATTTCTGTAAAAAATACTATAAGATAAACTGTGGTAAATTTTTTCAAAAATAAATTGCAAAATTAGATTAAAGATTTAAAACTTAAAAAATATACAAAAATAAAAATTCAAAAATAAATACCTAAAAAATAATTTTTTTAAAGACATTGAGAAATAAAATTTAAAAATATTATTATATTTTTTCTAGCTTTTTCCAAAAAAATATTTTTTCTTAATTTGTTTCAATTTTTTTTAACTTCTTACCTTTTTTCAATTTCAAATTATTAATGTCTAAGGGGTGTGTTATATTTAGTAACAAAGTTCGTGGTATGAGTTGTGTGTAATAACAAAGTTCAGGTGGCAATGTTTTGAAATTGAAAGTATAGGGGATGTTGTTATGATTAAAGATCAATCTTGGATCATAACCTAGGAGAGAGAGTATGAGATGAGAAAGAAGTGAGATAGCGATGACAAAGTAGACAGAACTGTGAGGGGAAAGATGATATATTTTATTTTATGAATGAAGATTACAAAAAATGAGCGAAGCTACTTATACTCTTGGCGGCAAAAGTCAACAAAATATCTAGGACACCAACCACTTAAACCTACCTTCCCTCCAAAACTAGACATTTAAAAGCTAAAGCAATACACGGCTAATTGGGAGCTTATTACAATAGCTACTACTTAGCCAAAAGAAGGACAATTCATAACAATACTCCCTTCTTAGAAAGGATTCTTGTCTCAAGAATCAAAAATAGGAAATTGACTCTTTATGAACTTAAGTTCTTCCTAAGTGGCATCTGAATTTCGAAGGTTGGCCCATTGAATCAGAACTTGCTGAACTTCCTTGCCATTCTGTTGGATAGTAGGACAATGCCATTTGAGGAAGCAATAGGAGGTAAAACTGAACATTCTACATCAATAGCAACATGTTTCTTTAATAGTGATACATGAAAGACCGAGTGAATAGCAGCATCCGGAGGCAGATCCAAGCGATAAGCCACTAATCCGAGCTTCCGCAGAACCTTATAGAGACCAAAATATTGAGCACTCAGCTTCACATTCTTGCGTACTACCACAAAAGATTGGCGGTAAGGTTGTAATTTTAGGTACAACATATCTCCAACCTCAAAAGAAATATCAGTTCTCCTTCTATCTACAAAGAATTTAATTTGGGATTGAGCTAGCTGCAAATTGTCTTTTAACTATTGAACTAACTGTTTTCTCTGCTGCAGAATGTCCCCGAATTCAGTCACCTGGGCTACCTCATTTTGTGCCACAATTGGAAATGGGAGATCATAACCATATAAGGCCTTGAATGCAGTAGTGCCCAAAGAAGAATGAGCATGAGTGTTGTACCAAAATTTTTCCAACGACAGCCATCTGCACCAATGTTTGGGGTTATGAAATGACATACTAGGAAAATATTGCTCCACACATTGATTCAGCCTCTCAGTTTGACCATCAGACTATGGATGGTAGGAAGAGCTTACAGCAAGAGTAGAAACCAAGAGCTTGAACAATTCCTTCCAAAAATTACTTGTGAACAATCTGTCTCGATCAGATAGGATAGTTTGAGGAAGACCATGAAGCTTATAAATGTTATCTAAGAACACCTTTGTAAATCTTTCAGCACATATAGGATGATTAAGTGCAATAAAATGTCCATACTTTGTAAAACGATCTACCACCACCCAGATAATCTCCTTCCCTTCAGACTTGGGCAGCCTCTCTACAAAAATCCATACTTATTTGCTGCCTCGCTCCTACTGGAATTGGAAGAGGCCGAAGCAACCTCGAATAAGGCACATGATCACTCTTAGTGCGTTGACACACATCAAAAGTTTACACACACTCTACTACTTTCTTCTTCGGACCCTGCCAGTGAAAATGCTGCTTGATTCTTTGGTATGTTCCTTCAATACTGGAATGTCCCCCCAAAGCTGAAGAATGGAATCCCATGATGACTTGCTTCCTCATATTAGTATCTGCTCTAATGTAAACCCTGCCCTTAACCATGAGAATGCCATTGATCAGTGTAACATCAGTAACAGCGGCCTCTGCAGATGGTCTCTGAATACTCAAGGCTGTTATGTGATCATAAGCAAATTGATCTTCTACATAAGACTTCTACAGTTCATCCAATTCAAGAAGGCAGGACAACTATGATAGCTGAACTAAATGCTGAATTACTTCCTTCCCATCTTCTCGGCAGTGCATTAGCAGCAGTGATTTCCTTCCCCTTTCGATACTCAATGGAATAATCGAGCCCTAACATCTTCATTAACCCCTTGCTCTGCACCCTTCTTGTAATCTTCTGCTCTAGGAGGTATTTTAGACTCTAGTGGTCTATTCTTATCATGAAATGATGGCCCTCATGATACTCTCACCACTTCTGAACTGCCATCAAAATAGCTAAGTGTTCCTTTTCATAAACTGACAAGCTCAAATGTCTTGGACTTAAGGCTTGGCTGAGATAGGCAATAGGCCTGCCCTATTGAGATAACACTACTCCTACTCCCCTGCTGCAAGCATCAATCTCTATAACAAATGACTCACTAAAATCAGGCATCCTCAACATCGAAGCTGAGCACATTGTTAATTTCAAATTCTCAAAAGCTTCTTGAGTTGTTGGAGACCAAACAAAGGAATCCTTCTCGAGAAGATCATTCAAAGGCTTAACAATGACTCCATAGCGCTGGATGAACTTCCTGTAATAACCAGTGAGGCCTAAAAACCCTCTCACTGCTTGAGAGAAGTGGATATTGGCCATTGTTTCATAGCTTGAACCTTAGAGGTGTCAGTTGCAACCCCATCATATAGGAAATTACATGACCCAAGTATTCTACTTGAGTTTGAGCAAAGGAACACTTGGAGAGTTTGGCTAAGAGTTAGTGTTTGTGCATGGTATTAAAGACTTGAAACAAATGGGAAACATGCGATTTTAGTGTTGGGCTATAGACTAATATGTCATCAAAGAAGACAAGAACAAATTTTCTCAAGAATGGTTTAAAAGTGGACTTCATCAAAGCTTGAGAAGTGCCCAGAGCATTTGACAGACCAAATGGTATAACCTCAAACTCAAAATGTCCATGATGTGTTCTAAAAGCTATTTTGTGTGTATCTTGCTCTACTATACGAATTTGATGATATACTTGCCTTAAGTCCAACTTTGAGAAGTATACTGCACCATGGAGCTCATCTAATAAGTCCTTCATAATGGGAATTGAAAATTTGTCTTTGATGGTGAGTGAATTTAATTACCTATAGTCAATACACATTCCAGATGTACCATCCTTTTTCTTGACTAAAATCACCGGGGAAGCAAATGGACTGTGGCTATGCTGATAAAATGAGTTTTCAATAGCTCCTCCACTTGTCCTTGAATCTCATTTCTTTTGTGAATGGGGGTATATATATTGTCTAAGATTGATTGGATTAGAGTTTACTTTGAGGGGAATAGCATGGTCTAAGGGTCTTTGAGGGGGCAGTGAAGTTGGTTGCTTAAATAGATGCTTAAAGTCATGCAACAACCTATTAATTGATGGATTAGGATTTACCTTATCCTCCATATGATCTGCACTAAGCGAAAAGAGTTGTCCAACCCACTGAATACCACTTCTCCTAATCACTCCTTGCAGCCTCTTGCAACTCATGATTTGCAAGCTTCCTTGCTCTACAATACCTTACAGCTGGACTAAGGCTCCTTTCTTTTCAAAGGACACTGTTAAATGAGCAAAATCAAACACAATTGGGTTGATTGTTCTCATCCATTCCACCCCCAAGACCATGCCACAGCCTTCTAGCTTCAGCACCCTGAAGTCACAAGTGAATTGATGGCCCTACATACCCCGTTGGAACTCCTTGCACTTCATATGAGTTAACATTGAATTCCCGTCAGCTAATGTCACTGTAAGAGGGCTTATTTTTATGAGTTCATGACCCATTATCTTAGCTATCTTGGGATCCAAGAAACTATGGGTACTTCCACTGTCAATTAGTATCAATAGGGACTTGTGCTTTTCCTCTCCTTTGATTCGGATTGTGCTGCGAGTCCCATTTCCATTCAAAGCTCAAACTGAAATCTAAGTTTCATCCTCTTCTGATTCCCCTTGCAATTCCTCGCCTTGATCACTTTGATATGCTATTTCCTCTTGATTCTCATATGAATCATCACCAGTCAATGCCATAAGCTTAGGACTACATTTGTGACCAAAGAAGTATCTTCTGTTGGACATAAAACATAATGTTTAAGCTTTCTTTTCCTCCAAACTCAAAGCCTTGGCTGCACTTGGTGCTGCTTACTGTAAAGGAAAAATGGCCTTGCCCTTCTGTCCTAATTCAAGAGTTGCCAAAACCATGGATTCGAACAATCTGGCCATAGAGTATGCTTTGGACAATGTAGGAGGATTAACAGCCTTAACCATGTTTCTGATCTTAGGTTAAGACCACTAATGAAGCTAGACACATAATAGGCTTCACTTGCACCCGGATTGATGGACATCATCCTTGCTATCGAATTTTCCGTGACACTACTCACTTGAGCTACCTTGTTGAATCTGTCAACTACTTCTTCCAGATTCTCATCCCCATACCTTTCACATAGTTTGCCAACTAAGTCTTGCTAAGATATTGTTGGATTGCTCAAAGTCAAGCTATGAAACCAAACTTCTTGATCTCCTTATAAGTAAATTGCAGCCAATTCCACCTTTTGAGCATCAGAAATAGCACAAAAATGAAAATACCTTCCACATCTCCTTATCCACGAATGAGGCTGTACTCCATCAAAGGCATCAATCTCCACCTTTGGTTTGGTGAAATCCTAAATTCTTTATCACTTGCATTCCCTCAGTAGGTTCTTCAGCTGGCTTTGGATATAGAGGATTAGGAGGCTTGCCTCCTGTAGGAAGAATACCAGCTCCTGCAGGAGCTGTTGTCTATTGATTTGCTCCTGCATTCCAAGTAACAGCTGCTAAAAGTACTGTTGCGATTAATGCATTGTCAGCATCCATTCTTGCATTTGTTGTTGCAATTGATCAAGTTGCTCGGCTTGATTCGATCCATTGTTTGTTGTACTAGCCATTGCAGCAGATTTCTTACCTTTAGCCAACTTGATCGAAGAAATTAACAAGCTCACAAAAAATGCTCTGATACCAATTGTTATGATTAAACATCAATCTTGGATCATAACCTAGGAGAGAGAATATAAGATAAGAAAGAAGTGAGATAGAGATGAGAAAGTAGAGAGAATTAAGAGGAGAAAGAAGATATTTTCTATTTCATGAGTTTGAAAATCCAATTTTATGTTGTAAATATTAATTTTTTTTTAAGAATAAAATTTAATTATTTTCATTTTCATTACATTTGTGTCTATGAGTTCATCATGTATGTGATTTTCTTTTAAGTAACATCCATGAGATGGATGCAGTCCTCAGATTACATTTCATTGTTTGTTTTAAGTTGCTAATGAGATTATGCCACAGATAGACTCAAAGCAAATTGAATGAAATGTTATTTGAAAAAATTGTAGTCAGTGACAAGTTTGGACATTTTGTCTACTAAAGCTATAATATGACACTTTAAAGGACCTGTCTTGGTCATGTGATTGTGATCCAAAAGTGTTGTATTGGTGTTTACAATAAGATTGATACTCTGAATTGGACCAAGTGAGTAACTTGTATCTAGACTACTATGGGAAATAAGTGATTCATTATGTACTATTTGAACAATAACTCTAAATCCTAAAGGTATTCTGAACAGTATATGGAGTCTTAGTTATCTTGGTGTATTAAAAGTTAGGTCTCTAAATGTGACTGAAGTCTTATGTGCATTGGATAACGGCATGAAGTGCGACAGGGATTAGGTGTTCAATATGGAATCTATAGTCTCTACGAGATGCAGATGTCCCTTAGTCTATTCACAAGAGTTTAAATTAATTCGGAAACTTTGGCTAAAGTATTCCAAGTGTTTGACATTTGGAGTTTATACTATGAATTTGTTCATGTATAAATGAATTATTCGGAGAAGGGCGAGTTGGAAACTAATGGAAAAGCTGCAAGATAAATAAATATAGTAGTTATGATTATTTTTCTCATGGATATCTAATAGAAGGGGTCGCTGTTGTTAAACTAGTCTATTTGGGAATTATCAAATAAATAAGTTGAACTCTAGAGTGCAGTAGGACTCATTTAGTGGAATTAAGTCTGGCTAAATGGTAATCAAATATTTCCATAAGATAACTAATTTGACCCATTTAGAGCTCGAGTTAAATTATCCCTCAGGTCCATGCGCCAAGCCTCTAAATTTACACCATTATAAAAATAAAAAAAGAGTTCATGAGATGAATTATTTATTCATAAGATAAATAAAATAATTTTGTTAAAATAAAATTTATAAGATGAATTTATACATACGGGGAAAAAAATTGAAAAACTGCTTGTTAATAGGCTCGACTAATCATGCCGCAATACGTGTCGCGTGCATGAGGGGTGAAGAGGCATGATTGGCCTCTAAGTGTGGATGAACCAGTGCACCCACGGGTTCAATCCGCGCCAACTGGCATGGACGAACCAGAATGTGTCGCAGTGGGTGTGTGTTTAGCTAAGTAGTGTCATTTTGGCCATTGGTTTTGCATCCCACATCAAAAATTTAAGAGTTTTGTAGTCCAGTAGCCTATTATAAATAGGGGTTGTGGAATTAAGGTTTAGCATCAATTAAAAATTAAATAATTTTCTGAGAGTATTGACTTTTAGAGAATAAAAAGAGGAAAATTTTCCATTGAAATTTTTTTCAATAGTTCAATATTTTTCGGAGCCCACACTCCGTGATTTGAAAGGAGATTGTATGGAAGATCTCACGGTCTCGGTGATTTCTAAGAGCGCACTGCGGTCTACACCAAGGTATTTTTCTTTTCCATCTTTTCCCTTTTTTCGCTTTTTTATTCATTTACAATATTTATTATGCTAATTATTTTTTCATGTTATTATTATGAATGCATTAGAGTAGAGGCCTATAGATTCAAAATTAGTAATTTTAAATCGCCTCTTATTTAAAGTTAGGTATTTTAATTGTTCCACTGCTTTAATTCTAATTAATTTAGGGAATATTTTGACATACGTCCCAACATCTAGGTACCTAGGCAATTCCTTTTAAAATTTCAGTGCTATTATAGAAGAGACAAAACTAGTTTGACTCGTGTTTTATTTTATCCTCCAGAGACTCCTAATTCCTAAGATAGATGTTTACACTAAGTGAACTCTTCCATTACTTCTCATTACATCTTTTCTCTCAAACTGTACTTTCATCAGTTCAGACAATGAGCGATCTCTGTTACTCAATGTATCTGGCATAAATCGATTAAAAGACCTTGATAAGCAAATCAGGATCATATCCTGCTGAGATTAGTTATCAGTTTTTGCATCAAGAATTCTAGTTCTATTAAATAAGCCATCATCATATAGCACGCTCTTGAATTGAACTTTCTTAACACAATCATATGTCTATCATCTTTTTCATTAGCTGTTCTCATGCTACTAGTTTTTTTAATCAAACACTTCTTTCAAATATCTGGCTATTTCTATCATATTTGAATTTTTCAGTATCTAATACTAGAAAATGTTTGACATCTAATGTCCAAATCTTGCAACTGAGTAACTGTTTAGTCTAGTTTAATGTTCCCAACGTTCTTTTCGTTGTAGTAGATAAACTAGTTGCAAACTAGCGAACTACGAGCTACTACTAGTGCTTCACAAGTACTAAGACATTAAATTTCAGTTAGCATAACAGAATAGACAAGTAACATACATACAAGTGTTGACCACAATGCATAAGATAATAACCAGTTTGAAATCAAAAACTATAAAACAAGTCATATAACATACAAGATTAATTTTCTTACTTTTAGCAAACAATCAAAGATTGGAGTTCATAATCCGACACTTACATGTATTCCGTGGTGACCCAATTGAACTACCTAGAACTCACCATTGTCGAGGCTGAATTGAGATATCAGAAGGGTGAGAACATTTCTCAATAAATATGTTTTCTTGTAAACTCTTTGTTAAACATATTTAACACGCCACTCTACCCTTAGCCTCTAAGGTCATACAATAGAGCTCTTCAGAGAGGCTAATGTAGATCCTAGTCAAGTATACACTACTGCCTCGGCATCCATACAAGTCCACAAAGTACTCCACGTCGGTATGGCCACACCCTCTTTTTCTGCACTTTAGTTTATCATTAGAGATCTAACATTGTATTTTGTAGATGAACGCTCTCCTTTGGGAGTCGCGCCCACCCACTATACTGCTAGATCAGTAATAGAGGCCATGAGCATTAAATTAGTAGCTTGCTCCCACTTTATATTTTGAGTCTTGTGAACCTTTTAATAATTTTAGCAAACAAATAAAGCATAAAATCCACCTAACCATTCTCTCAGTGAGTGTGCAATGATGAGCTAACCAATCTACCCGTTACTCTATGAGAGAGGAGCGTAACAAATTACCAATAAAGTGAGAACTATTCTCAATTGATATATTTCCTAAACACAATCAACTCACCATTTTTTTTTCCATAGTCTTTAATACAATATCACAATGCTCTCCCTAGGAGACTAATCATACTATCTTAGTCAAGTGTATACCAATATCAAGATGTTAGTACAAGTAAACAAGATACACCACAGATGCACGGTCATAACTTTTTTCCTGTACCTCCATCTATCCTTCAGAAGTCTAACCCTATATTCCGCGAACAAATGTCCTCCTTGGGGGAGTAGTGCCTATCCATTATATTATTAGACAAGCAATGGAGACCAAGAGGAAACAACTCTTTTACCTTGCTCCCACTTAAAATTTTAAATGGCGTATCTTTCTTTTAATTTTAATTATCTCATAATCAATTATTAGAATCATAAATTTTATTTAGCCATTAATAAAACCCTAATCATATTAGGTTTCTTTAATTATCCAACATATATAATCTAATCTCATTAGATACATTATGAGAATTTTTCTTTTAAATAATTCAACTATTGAATTATCTAATCATATTATATCTATTTGAAAAACCTCTCCCACTCATTGAAATCAAATATTTCACCAAGTTATATGGCCTTATAACTTCATTCACATCGTATACAATATTTAACTATTTTAAATATTATTGAACATGTGAACTAAAATTTAACAAATATCATGTTATCAAGTAATTTGAATAACAACACCTAAGGCCTAAAAGTTGGAACAATTAAAGATTTTTCTAAACACTTTTAGAAAGATTATCATATAATGTGAATTAGAATCTCATTCTAATTTAATTATTTATTTAAATTAATTAAATAATAAAAATTTAAAACAAAATTTATTTCCCTTTTCTTAATTATTCTTATTATCTTTTTTTTAATAAATAAATAAATAAATGATTAAATTTGATATTAAATTCATTAGATTGAAAACCGAACATCGAATCCTATTAGATATTTTTCTTTTGGATTATCATAAAATATTCAACAATTGAATATTTTACACCTTGGTTCAGAATCTAATCTCATTAGATTAATAATCTAGACCGTTTAGCTTCTTGAATATCTAATCTCATTAGATCCGATTTAAAATTATGCTCCATGATTGAATCATGACTCATCTAAAATTTTAAACAATTTTAAAATTTTAATGAACCTTCAATCTTGTTATTAAACTCTTTAACAACAATCTTTAGGATTACCTTTTTCCTTTAATGAAATTCCGAATTTCATATTTTTGTAATTCTACGTACTCCAATTTTATTAAACCTGGCATTTTTAATATCAATCATGAACGTATTTAGGGTTGCCTCTAATACAAATTGTTAGGAACATATTTGAAAAATATTTCTTGAATTGACTAGAGCAGCGAAAACAAATTTAAAGCCCTGACCTAATTAAAATATTTGATTAGATCTAAATCTTACTCTAATGGGTTCACTATATGACAAACAAAAATATTAAATAAAATAAGTATATACATAATAGGTAAAATATTCTCATGACTTGCCTACTAATGGCAATGGGTCTATTGTTGTTGTTGTTGTACTTACCTACTCATGGAGATTGTGGGCCTTCTCATGGGCCGGGGTTGGTTAGGGCAACATAGTCCCTCGTTACAAAAAAAATAAAATAAACGAAATAAAAGAAAACAAATTAAATATCAAATACTTAATTTAGACATACCTAAAGCATGAATCCCAACTCTGATTTGAAGATTTGAAATTGCAAGACGAATTCTCGACACCTCAAGATCTTCTTTGCAATGACCTCTTCTAGCACCGGGAGTGCAGGCTCTAAAATTTTTCCTTTTAATCTTTCCGAAAAACAATTTTTTAGGAACATTATGATAAACAATAATTTAGAAATCCCCTAAAAACAAGGCAAAATTTGCCAATATTTATAAACAAAAAACGTTATTGAGTCACGCCATGTGTAGCGAGCAGATTCATCTACGCAGAGTCACACGGATAGCCGTCCACCAGCCCCAGCATTAGTCGCTCCTAGCGTGCCACATTGCACGTTAATAGTGGTCCGTGCCTTAAGGCACGGATAGCAAATTTTAAGGCTTTGCACGTAGGTTGGCCGGATCCTTAAGGCGCGGATTGCACCCTATGACGTTTTTTTTTTTTTTTTTTTAAATCCCACATGTATAAAATTCATCTCATGAATACTATTTAGTAAAATAAATTTATTCATTTAATGAATTTTGTTTCACATAATAAATTTATTTATCTCATAAATAAATAATTCATCTCATGAATTTATTTTTAAATATTTTCAAATAGTGCTTAAGTTGAGGTTTGCGAATGGACCAAAGGGACAATCTAACTCTAGCTCCGAGTATGTCAAATCTGATTATCATCTCATGATGATAATTGATTGCCATTTATTAAAACTTAATTCCACTAAATAAGTTTTACTGCACTCTAGAATTAAATATATTCACTCAAGAATTTTTCAAATAACTTTGATTACTAAAATTAATCCCTCTGTTAGACATCCGTAAGCAAAAGTAACTTTTAACTACCATCGTTACTTTTCTCGCATCTCTCGCCGTAGTTTTGGACTCGCCCTTCTTGAAAAATTCAATAATACATAAAATAATTTATGTACTAATTTCAATTGTCAAACATATGGAATACTTTGGCCAAAAATTCTAGAATCTATTTGTATGCTTGCAAATCAACTAAGGGAACATCTTTATCTCGTTACATACTATAGATTCCATGTAAAACAATTATTACCACTCCACTTCATGTCGTAACCCAACGAGCGTAAGATTCAAGTCAACACACTTTGACTAATCCTTGTAGCATATCAAAGCAACGAACAGTCAATGCGTGAGTTTATATTGTTTCCTGGATTAGAGTTATCATCTTACAGAATTAACTATTTATGATGCCAGTTAAGAAACAAATGATTTAGGTGGTCCTGTTTAGTATTTCAATCTTATTGATAGCATCAACATAATACTCTTGGATTCTTATCCACATGACCAAGACAAGTCATCAAAAGTATCATATTATAGTCTTATCAAGCAAGTTGTCCAAACTTAACACCAACTACGAACATACTTTGATAACATATCACTAGTTTAATCTAAATCTATCTGTGGTTCATTCTCATTGACCATTTAAACCAAACTTGACATGTCATCTTGGACTATGTCCATCTCATTGAAGGTTTTAGAGAGCAATCACACGCATGTTTGACTCATAAAATATAATCAAACAATAAATAAATAAAATATTTTTATTTATTTAATATTTAAAACTAACTAATCGGGCTTTTCAGGACACCAATTCCTACACAGTTTTCAAAGATTGAGTAAATTGGTGTCAAGATTGCACAATTAGATCCCAAGGAAGTGGTGGACAAAGGATGATGAGGATAATCAATCAAGGATTGGATCCTAAGTATCAAGGGTTTGTGTGATCAAAGACTGGCCTACTCAACCATCCCTTTTGGAGTGGGAGAGTTTATTAGCAAGCTAAGAGACGCAGGTGGATAAAGTTGAGAAAATCAATAAGAAAAATGTTGATGAAAATGAGTAGGCAATTTATACTACAAGGAAATATTTGGATAGAAGTTCTGGAGGACCACAAGAAAAGCAACAAAGTAAACATCCAAGGTGACAACAAATTCAGAGTTCTAAATCAGGAGAGGGGTTACAAGACGATTATGAAGAGGAAGATGAAAAGTGTATTGAGAATTGTCGAGAAAATAATAGATGTTGTTGCACTTGTCTTAGGAAAGAAAATATTGCATAAGATCATTCCATTAGAAATGCAGAGTCAAATGCAATCACACAGAAGAAGGGCTGCGAAAGTGAAGAAGGGTGGCATTTTGAAATGACAACATATTGTTATGAATGCGAGAATCCAAGGCATTAGCCGGTAGAGGCTGTGGTGCTGTGGGGTTACTATGAGTGTATTGGTGGTGTTAGTTGTCATGGCGCCAAATAAGCTAGAAGTTAGTTAGTAGATTTTTCCATATGCTTTATATATTTTGGTAAGTTGGTTGGTTGTAATGTCTAGATCCAATGTAATAGATCATATCTTGTAATTCCTATAAGTAGGAGGATCATGTGTAATTCTTACTCATTCAATGAAAATATCAATCAATCTCTTTGAGATTAACCTTCTTTCTCTCATCTAACTCTCTCTAATTTCTCATCTCCTTCACTTCTTTCTCTTCCCATACTCTCTTTATTTTAGGTTAAGATCAAGATTTAATCTCGATCTTAACAATTGGTATCAAAGCCTTGATTTGGCTTCCGAATCAAGCTCCAAAAAAAAAAAAAAAAAAATTTACAAAATCCGATTAATTGTGTTGCAATTAATCAACAAAAACAGTTTGACGCTGATTTAGTTCAGTTATGTGGTCAAAATTCAATTCTAAATTTTGAAATTGAAGGTTGGCGGTTACTGCAATTTTGATCTGCAAGTGCCTGGGAAGTTGCTTTCGGTTGGGATAAAATTGATTGAATTACATTGGAGAAAGTTCAATTTATCAGTATTTGTTGATTACATACAACATCAAAGCTGATTCAGATTGAATTCAGTAGAATCGATCAAGCATTTGCTGCTGAACTTGAGTGCTGAAGCAAAGCATTAGTTGCTGAAATTGTGGCTAAGCATAATTGATCTTGATCCAATATTCATTTGATTAATTGAAGAAGTAGTTTAAGTGAGTTGCTGGATCAATCTTACACTTGATCATCATCAAAAGATCCGAAACAAGGACATTGAGGTTAATTCTGATTCTACAATTCAGTAACTGAGGTTGAAGTAACGGTTTCTGAACTTCAAGTTGCAATTCGTTCAGAATCTGCATTTTGTTGCAGATTTGTGGTATAATTCGTGTTAATAAGCATAGAAGTAGTGAGGATTCATCAGAATCTGCGTTTGATTCTTAAGAATTATATGTTATTGAGTTGAGATTGCTTAGGAGAAAATATGACAATGAACTGAGCACCGAAAGTGTTGAAGTCTGATTTCGTTTGCGAAGATTGCTTTGAGTATTGTGTATAGAGTCGAGCTTAATTCAGAAGTGCAAGTCGAATTACTCAACTAACATCGCAGTTAGGGTTTGATCGAGTTCTCTGTGTGATGAAAATTCTACAAATTAGGGTTCAAAATCAGTGACGATTGTGGAACCGATAGCAAGTGATTGATTGCGCAAGCGAAGGAGTTAATTTTTTTAAGCAATCATCTGTTGAAGAGATTCGGATTGAACTCTGCTGATCGAACTCATATCCTGCGAACTGAGTTGTTCTAGATTGAAGTTGTTGTTCATTGTCAATATGGCTGAGTTGATTGAACATTGGAAGAAATTAAGGCAAGAATGGCAACAAGAATATGAGCAGAAAAGGAGAAAGGAATGGGACGAAATGATGCAGCAAATTATGATTCGACAATGTTCAGCTTATCCTAACATCAGTCGTGATTGTGCTGATGTTCTTGATTCAAATGAGTTTCCGGAGCTAGCGGATAGCGTTAGACAACAGAAGTCCTGTGTTGAGCGAAAAGAGAGAGTGGAATTTGTTGCCGTTGGAGGCGAACTCGTCTCCGATAATGCCGAATTTGATGAACACAAGCTAGAAGAACCTGAGTTTGAACAAGATGATCCTTATGAAGACTCTTTGCTACAGTCGGAGTATCTTGATGACGTTGGGGCATAGTATGACATACATCCGGAATGGGAATATGATTTTCATGTCAAAGGAATGTTAAAGAAAGCAAAGAGTAAGACGAAAATGAACCATCTAAACGAAGCATTGAAAGATTTTGGTGGTAAAAAAAAGAAGATTACAAAGCCGAAATTGAAGCGTGAGGATGTGTGTCAGCCTAAGGAGCTTCTGAATTCGCAAGAACAGTACAATGGACAACCTGTGGTTGTCTTAATTGAGTCCAATTCAGTTATGGGACATTGGGATGATTCACAGGTCGAAGTTAGGATGCTTGTTGATCAACAAGAACTAACTCAAGAAACTGATTTTACCAATGTATATGTTGGTATATCACCCAATCGGGTAAGTATGACTCCATGGCAAGCTTATATGCAGAACCGAAGTGCTTTCACTGCTGAGCAATGTCATTCTGTTCGGAAATCTATTGTTGCTGCTGCAGTGTCATCAAATACAAATCAGGGTATGCTTAAGTTCACTTTTGGGGGTGCTGTTGTACTAACTCAGGACGAGAACAACATTATCTTATTGTCTTGCAAGGTCTCTTATGTTGGGTGAATGATTACGAATTTATAGTGGCTGAAATGCACTGTCGGCGTGACAATCGGCAAGATCGGGATGATCTATTTCTTTTTTCGAGTGGAGAAAAAGTGTATTCCAATACACACTCTTATGATGAGTTGCCTCCTGATCCGGAAGAAGATTCTCAAGACTATATGAAGCTGAGAGGAGTCAAATTTTTGCTGAAAAGAAGCACTCGAGCTGCGAGAGTGCGTTTCCAGGTTCACGAGCTGGGTGATGAGCTGAAGATCAAGTCTGTTCAACAAAGATCCAGTAGAGTCGAAGATCTTTGGGTCATGTTTGAAGTTGAAAGACCTCTTGATGCCTTGGGGAAATCTGGTGGTACCTTGACAATTGTTAAATTAGATGCTGATTCTCAAGCTGATCTGCACAAGTGCTGGTTGTATGTGAGCAGGAGCAGGCCAGTTGTTAAATTGAATGCATCCAAAGATCGGTTATTTTGGCACGTTGCTGTAAGAATCTTTGGAAGACTCTACTCAGGTCAAGAATGCGAGATGAAGCTTGAGTTTGGTTTTGTTTTTGCTGCTAAGTCGTTAAAACTCTATGGAAACAAGCATGCTTGGAGCCTGCTTACATTCACCAAGAACTCAAAGGGCCTTATGATGACACCTTGCAATTGGGAGGACATTTGCAAGTTGTTTATCTACAGGGCTTCAGTTGAGGGCAAAGAGACCACTGAAGTTTTGAAGTTACAGTTGCTGAAACTTTGGCCATCAGTGTACGTTCACTATAACCTATTGAGAGTTTATTATGTGGGAATTGTTGCAGCAGGTTACATTGAATGGAAGAGTCAGATGCATCAGCTACGATGTCATCACCTTGTATCAGTTGAAAACATCAACAGGAGATCAAGATTAACTCCAACAGAAATCATTAGTTGCTTTAGCAGAGGAGTTAAGAACAGGCCAGGTCTTGAACCTGAATTATGCACAGCTGCTTTGTTGCTCCATTGGCTTTATGGGCTGGTGTACTTTGCAAGCATACCCTTGTTCATTGTTAAGAGATCTACGTTCGTTCATTTAAGAAGAAAATGGGTTCAAAATGAGCTTCGATTACAGGGTTCATTGAACCAACATTGCTGCAGAATATCACTTATATATAAGGAGAAAAATGAGATACAAGCAAGAGTTGATGTTTCGGTGAATAATCTAGTATTAGTATACTGCAAATTGGGGAATGTGAGCTCTGCTATATTGATAGTACAAATGGTGACTTTGTTTCCTTGGAGAGTGATTGATACTTTGGGAAATTTAGCTCAGTGGAAATCATTCAGGCTCATAGTCAAGTTTGTGTTGTGGAATTGCGTTAGCCGTAATTGGAAGTCCTCTAAAGTGTGTGCTGTTGCTCTATTCAATTGATTTGAGTTTGGAAGGCCTCCTGAGATGATAAGGGACTTCATATGCAGTTTTATGGGTTTAATGACATTTAAATTCGGTTATGCAGCATTTTACAAGCATAATTACAAAATTGTTGCTGCGTTTTATGATTCTCGGCATCAATATCGAGTCTTGAGCTATATTAACTACATCAGGAAGTGCCTTGGATGTGTTGTTGATGTCTGGTCTGATCAGTGCAGATTCCCTGAAGAGGATTATACATTCAAGCACAAACATTTGGTCATAACAAGAGACATACTCATGTATCTGCTGCATTTCGAAATCAGTTCAGCATTGGCTCGTTTCAGCTGCTATAGATTTCAGCAGGTCCAATTGCAGTACCATTCAGTTCCTGAGCTGCACGGGTTACATACATGCTCTTGCTGTTATCTGATATTGAAAGTTGCAGCACTTCAGCAAGAAGTTCATCACTTCAACTATCTTTTCATAAGCAAGTGATCTGCATTGCGCCAACTCTCTTCCATTCTTGAGGGCAAGAATTTTTTCAAGGGGAAGGGAATGTTATGAATGCGAGAATCCAAGGCATTAGCCGGTAGAGACTGTGGTGCTGTGGGGTTACTATGAGTGTATTGGTGGTGTTAGTTGTCATGGCGCCAAATAAGCTAGAAGTTAGTTAGTAGATTTTTCCATATGCTTTAGATATTTTGGTAAGTTGGTTGGTTGTAATGTCTAGATCCAATGTATTAGATCATATCTTGTAATTCTTATAAGTAGGAGGATCATGTGTAATTCTTACTCATTCAATGAAAATATCAATCACTCTCTTTGAGATTAACCTTCTTTCTCTCATCTAACTCTCTCTAATTTCTCATCTCTTTCACTTCTTTCTCATCCCATACCCTCTTTATTTTAGGTTAAGATCAATATTTAATCTCGATCTTAACACATATCATGTGGACATTGGTTCATTAGTTCAGATGAAATGTTTGACTCAATAGAAATATGGGAAAGGGAGAAAGCTAATAAAGATAATTCATTGAATGATAATAGAGAGAATCAGAATGGGAGTGCAAATCAATATAATCAATCATTTCAAGAATATGAAGAAAGTGACAAGCAAGAGAAAAAAGGGGAGCTTATTGTCACAAGCTGGCTTTTGGAATACCAACTAGCACTGCCTTATACACTCACGATGCCCAGACAAGTGCTAAGTTAGCCTAACGACAACTCATTCCTACTTAGGAATGGAGGCTTAGTGGTGTTTAGGAATGTTTGAGGGTGAGAAGCAAGGGACAAGTAAAGGGAAATAATGCTTTATATTGTTTGGAGAATGTTATACACATACTAGGTTTGAGCGGTGGTAGATGCCCATCAAATGACACCCCCACCACTATTTGTAGGTGAGGCGCCACCGGCCCAATCCCCCTCCTCCCACCAACCCATTGCAGCACCGACCCACGCTGTTTTTTTTTTTTTGGGGGGGGGGGGACAAAATAGGGGAAGCTTTGAGGGCTCTCCTCCCCTTGTCTTACCCTTGAGGCTTCGCTTACTTAGCCTAGTAGCCAAGGAAGCTTCTAGAAGCTCCTTATATAAGATATTACAAAGAATGTTCAGAGAGGCTCTAGAACCTTATTACTAGCACTCCCTAGGACACTAGATCACTCTAGAATCAATCGGAAGAAAGATATACATCAACATATGTAGAATGTAGGGTCTCCGGCCTTGTCTTTCTCTTCTTCGACGCGAGCGTGAAGATAAAGAAGAAGGAATGGCCTAGAGATAATGAATGAAGACAAGTCATTGTCTACTTAAAGACTAGTCAATTTATATAAATGATAAAAAGAAAATACCCACCCCAAAAGGATAATGGAAAAAACTTAGTGTTATTACAAGATGCATTCAAAAATCATTAAGGGGGAGTGTAAAAGAAGGTGGTTCTTTTTTTTTTTTATATGAGCTAATAATTTTAATAAACAAATAAATAAAGATTTAAATAATAACCCAAAAATGAAAGATATATTTGATGGCTTTTCTAGAACCGCCAATGAAAAATCTCAAATAGATTATTGTAAAATAATAAATACATAGCTTGTGTGTGAGTTGTGTAAGAGTACTAATATGTATGTGTTCAAGTGACCTATAAAAACTAGCGTGTATATAATTTGGTGTAAAATATTTTTGCTGTTATATATAAATTTTTTGAGTCAATTTTCACTATACCACTTAGATCCTAATTTCTTGCATCACTAATATATTTCTCAGGCAAATACTGAAAAAACGAAAAATGAAGATACTCATGTCGGGGGAGAGAATAGGAATTTCATAGTCCAATTGTGCATTTACCAACTACTAACAGCAGTTAAGATAAAAGTTACTTCGTATACATTTTTTCACCATGATTGGAATAAAAAATGTCCACATTAATGCGTATAAAACCACTTCATAGAACACAATACCTTCATTAAGCTTTGATGCGAAGATGTGTTGGTTTCAAGTAAACAAAGTCCACATTATTCAATATTGATAGTCACCTATACTATCTATATGTAATTCCATATATCAAGCCAAACACAATTAGCAACCCTACTAAAGATACGAAATTTAGGTAAATTTTACTTACGGTAACAATTTCTTCTTAAGCATGTCTCAAATTACGTATCATCCGATAGAAAGGCATCCAGTTAGATCAAACAAACATTATATTATCATCACTAATTCCCCAGCCAATTAATAGAAACATCACCACTGTGTACATATGAACTGAAAGAACTAAAATAATTTAAGAGAGAAATATTAAGGGGCTTAATTTGACGAGTCCCTTACTCTTTCATTCACTATTTATAGATACAATAGTAGAGGATTTACATGAAGAGAACAATACAAGAGATAAACGTAAAATCACATAAATAAGATACTAGTTTATCCAACATTACAATCCCAACTTCACTTGACCATATCTACACAAGATATACATACATGAGTCAACTAGATGAAGATATGCAAGTCTTCTTCAAATCTTGTTGGTGAAGATTGGATAGAGATGACTGAAGAATTATCTTGAATATTATCTCTATTAGCCTCTTGCCAGCTTGGCGGTGGTTGATCAACATCGAGGTTGGAATGCAAGGAACGAGAACGATCGGTAGACAACCTTTGGTGAAAATATCCGCAGTTTGATCAAGAGAGGAAATATATGAGACATGAAGATTACCGCATTCAACTTTTTCACAAAACAAACGATAATCGATGGATATATGTTTAGACTTCTTATGGAAAGCCGGATTGACAGTCCTATAATTTGAACTAATATGATCACATAGAAGAAGAGGACATTGAGGGAGAGCAACACGAAGCTCACGTAAAAGTTGTTGGATCTATATTATTTCTGCAGGAGCAAATGCTAAGCTTTTGTATTCTGCTTCAGTACTAGAATGCACAACAACAATTTGTTTATGAGAAGACAAACCAATTAAGCTATCTCTGAAAAAGATAGCATAACTAGAGTATACCAACACCAATCCGGATCATTGGCCCATCCGTATCCAAATAGGCCGTGATAGCGGATGAGGAGGCAACTCAAAGAAACAAGCCATGATTAATCATGCCTTTAAGATACCATAGAATGTGTTTTATAGCTTGCCAATGAAAATGAGTAGGGGACGGCATAAACTGACAATCCCAATTAACCACAAATGATATCTCAAGACGTGTGATGGTGGCATACTGAAGCACCCTAACTACGTTTTGATAAGGGGTAGGATCCTCAATAAGATCACCAACTTGAGTGAGAGAAGACCCGGCTTCAATAGGAGTGGAAACTGGCTTGGCATTATCTATTTTGGTGTGAAGAAGATGTCAGTAATATACTAGGCTTGAGAGAGAAAACATCCATTCGAAGTCCGGGGAACTTGTATGCTGAGAAAATAATTGAGTGGACCCAAGTCCTTCAAGAAGAACACACTGTGTAAAGTAGTCACAAAATCATCCAGAAAAGCCTTATCATTGCCTGTCAGTATTAAGTCATCAACATAAACAAGTAGGTAAGTCAAGCAAGATCCATCCTTTTAAACAAATAAAGACGAAACAGAGTAGCATCCACAAAATCCCTGTTGAAGTAAGAAGTCCTTGAGCTTATGAAACCAAGCTCGAGGTGCCTGCTTTAACCCATAGAGAGCTTTATTAAGTCAACACACAGTCAGGATAACGAGAATCACGATAGCTAGGAGGTTGGCGCATATGGACTGTTTCAGAAAGATCCCCACTAATAAAAGCATTGTCTACATCAAGTTGACGAGTGGACCGTCCAAATGAAGGCACAAGTGAGAGGACAAGTCGAATAGTGGTCGGTTTGACCACGGGACTGAAAGTCTCAAAAAGGTCAATACCCTCTTATTGACTATACCCCTTAGCAACAAGACAGGCTTTATACCGTTCAATAGAGCCATCCGTCCGTCTCTTAATTCGGTACACCCAATTACAACCCACAATATTGGCACCCGGCGGAGGAGGTACTAAGGTCCAAATAGAGGTGCGTTGAAGAGCCGAAAGCTCGACATCCATCGCTTGCTGCCACGAGGGATGCTTAGAAGCGACACTAAAAGACGTAGGCTCAAGTCGATGACTAGGGCACATAACGTGTAATGATTGACATTAAGAGCCTTGGGTTTAAGGGAATTATTATGGGAACATGTTACCATTGGACGAGATGATTGTAAGGATGGTCGAAAGTAGGAAGGGACATCGGTAGAGACAAGGTTAGGGACACTGGAGCTCACCTCATCATGAACATCTTTACTAAGTTCCAGCAACACACTGCCAGGTATAGGAGGGTGTGGAGAGGCGGCAGGTGAAGATGATGGAACAGTGGGTATAGGGCATGGTAAGGATGAAGCACTAGAGGGAGTGACTGTAGGCGATCGTGATGCCACAGACTGAGTTGCAGTTGCAGCAAAGATAATGAGAGGGGGTAGTATTGATGAGAGAAGGGAGTGTTGGTGTTTGAAGATGCAAGTAAAATGGGGAAGGGAAATTGAGATTCATGGAATACAACATGTCGTCCAATATATATACAATTAGTATCAACATAGACACATAAGCGCCCTTTGTGTTTGGTACTATATTCAATGAAGACACATGGTTGAGATCGAAAATTGAGATTGTGTTTGTTATGTGGTTTAAGAAACAGAAAACAAAGACAACCAAAATTTTAAGAAAATCATAGTTGGGCAGCTGATTGTATAATCGTTGATATGGTGAATCATTATTTAATGTAGGAGAGATTAAACAGTTCATTAAGTAAACAACAGTACCAAATGCATGCTGCCAAAAATTGAGAGGAAGCAAGGCATGTGCTTAGAGAGAGAGGCCCCTTTTCAATGATATCATGGTTAAATCGCTCAACTACCCCATTTTTTTCTTGGGTGTGAGGACAAGAGACTTTGTGAATGATGCCAAAATTTTGAGGAAATAAAAAATATGGTGATATTCACCCCCCGCCCCAAAGTCAATGTGAAGACTTTTGATTGTAGTGTCAAATTGTGCTTTTACCATTGTATGGAAATGTTTAAAAGTGTTAAAGATTTAATCCTTGGAATTCATAAAGTAAATCCAAAAAAATGAGTACAGTCATTAATAAATTGAACAAAATAAGCATTTTCATTAATAGAAGATGTTGGGGTGAGACCCCATACATCAGAATAAACAATACTAAGGGGCGAAGCGGAAGCAACATGAGAAGTAGGTAAATGCTAACAATCGCTTTTACTCATTTGATACGCACTACATAATGAAAATTCTTTAGTGGAAGATAATGGTAAATTAAAACTAGACACTAATCTACGAGCGACTTTCTCATTTGGATGACCAAGGTGATTGTGCCATCCTTGGAGAGAAGTATGTTCACCTAGGAAAGTAGTAAATGGTTTTGGTGGGATGACAGTGCTGCTGGAGACTTTGTAGAGCCCATGATCAAGTGTTCCCAGAAGAAGAGCTTGACCCTGCATGTCCTTCACAAGGCAAAAGTCAAGAGAAACTTCCACAAAAACACCATTGTCTTTAGTAAGTTGAGAAACACTTAGAATATTTTTGGTTATTTTTGAACATGTAAGGTGTTTGATAAATGAAGATTGGTGCCATTAGTGGGAATAAGTGCAATACCGATATTCTGAATGGAAAGACACGTACCATTGCCGACTTGAACCTTATCAGTTCATTGATACTCAACATGAGTAAAGAGTTTGTTTAGATCAGTTGTCAGATGATTGGAGGCACCAAAGTCCATGTACTAAGAAGGGCCGACTGTAGCTCTCGGAGATGTTAGCATGGCGGACATTTTGGATGGCTTGTCAAAGGTATATGCATTGAACCTATTGTAGCAATCAATGGCCATATTGCCCTTTTTTTATAGATCTGACAGTAAACCCGAGGCTTATTATTGTTGCCTCAGTTATTCCCGTTGCAGCGTGGCGGCCGGTTGCGACCTTGATTCGGTTGGGATTGGTGCTATTGGGAGCCATAGAGGGTTGGTATGCTAGAGAAGGAGCACCAAGTTGGGGTTGTTGGAGATTAGAAGCATGAGGTTGCTTTTGAATAGAATTAGCAACAATGAATTGATTGTGAAAAACTCTATTGAGTTGCTCCTCTTCTTGTAAAGGCATGCAAAAAAGTATATTAATTGTAATAGGGTTAGATCGAGTATTAATGGATGTAACAAAAGGCCCAAATTTTGAATCTAAGACAATCAAGATATATTGGATGAGATCTTGCTCGGGAACATGATGAAGTGCTCCTGTAAGCTGGTCTGCAAGTAACCATTTCTTTTCAACATAGTAAAAAATATTGAGGGTGCCTTGCAAGAGAGTTTGTAGCTGCCACCTAGTCTACATGACTCTGGAACGAGATTAGGAGGAAATAATCTGTTCAAGGATAAGCCATGCTTCTTTGGCCATTGTTGCTTGAGCAACTTGACCTAGAATCCTTTCATTGATGGTTGACTTCAACCAAAGTGATACCAATCAATCTTTCTTCTTCCAAGCCTGATAGTATGACAAAATAGTTAGAACGAGTTCAGTGGGTCGTGCCTGAGGAAGTAACGGAATTGTTTTCATAATTTGTAAGATTTTGGTATTTGTAGGGAGGGTCAGTACAGAGAATCTCCTCTAAATCAAAGGCTTCAAGAGCCAATATAGCTAGGTTTCTCCAGAGAAGATAATTATCATGATCAAGTTTTATACCAATTGCCGGCATAGAAATGCCTGGCTATGGCGTTTGGGTGGAAAAAAGAAGGCTATTTATGTTTTGGGAGGCCATTCTAGAATTGTTTAGACTGAGATCTTTTTGAAGCTCCAACACCATGAAAGAACTAAAATAAGTTAAGAGAGAAATGTTGAAGGGCTCAATTTGATGAGTTCCTTGCTCTTTTATTCATTATTTATAGATAAAATTGTAGATAATTTATATGAAGAGAATAATACAAGAGATAAACATAAAATTACATAAATAAGATGCTAGTTTATCCAAGATTATAATCTCAACTTCGCTTGACCATATCTAACTAAGATATACTTACAAGAGTCAACTAGATGAAGATATGCAAGTCTTCTTCAAATCTTGTTGGTGAAGATAGGATAGAGATGACCTTGAAGAAGAATTATCTTGAATATTGTCTCTATTATTAAAAAAACATTGCTAATTTCCTTTAACTTGAAAAGGGAAGAGAATAAAATAAAGGAATGGTTTTATTATTGTTACTCCAACTACTAATATTTGGATACAATAATTTATCAATTTCCATTGATTTAAACATGGGAAAACATAAATAAAAACCAAAGAGAAGGGTTATAAGACATATGAAGACCTCAAGCAGGTGTCTCCAAACACAGAAAGCCCAAGCCTTGGAGACAACAAAAGAACGTACGATAAAATTTCAAGGTCATATGGTATAGCTGTGAGTTTCTAGTTTTCATCTTTTGCTTGGTAAAAATGAGAACAAAACATTTTTGCATGAGTATAACAACAACAATAACAACCGTCCTAGTGCCACAAGGGCTCCCGCCTAAGCAAGGTGTGGAGGAAGATGTATGTAACCTTACCCCTTCAGGGAGTTACCCTAAAGAGAGGTTGTGTCCTAGTGACCCAACTCTAAAAAAAGCAAGAAGCAAACGAGACAATAAAGCAACATTAAAGCAACGATCATCAAATCACAAAGCATAGCAAGGCAAAGCAAAGTAAACAAGCCACCAAGTACGAAGCAACAGTAAAGCAACGACAGATCACGCCAATAAAAGGCCCCAAGCAACCACAAAGGGCGTTATGAGCTCACACCGTTGTGCTACCCTATCCTAAATTGTTATATCCACTATTCCTATTCTAGCTCGCCATGCTTCTCTTTCTAAGGCCATCTCCTCATTTAGGTTTAGGTGGGTGAGAACATGTCTAATCACCTCCATCCAACTCTTCTTTGGCCTGCCTCTACCTCTTCTCCCAATGGGGTTGTTCAAGTCTCCTAAGGTGTACAGTGACCAATCTCCTCCTAACATGCCCAAACTATTTTCGCCTGAGTAGTTCATAAATAGAAATGATGAAATTACAAAAAAGCTTCTTAAAAATAGAAAGCGATTTTACTGTCCAGCACCACCACAAATGCCATCACCAATACCCCCACTACTCACACCACCAATCCTAATCCCACAGCCTAATACCATCGCCACCATCCCAACTAGTCAGCACCTCCACCACCATGAGCAACCCCACGAACGCTTCCACCGCACCACTAAACACGATCCCCACCATTGCCCTTACCGCCATCACCACAACCACTAGTATCCCCATACCTACCTATCACCAGGCCCACCAACTATCTCCATTATCACAGTCCAACACCACCACCCACACTTATGGAATTGTAGGATAGGCCATGGAACCTCATAATTGGAATATAGACAATTTGAGAACAATTTCAAGAATTAAGAACCACAAACATGATATGGGTTTTTTTTACTAATACATAAACTAAAAGTTACACGAGCCTTTAGCTTTCTTAAAGGTAACTATTTTCTAGGGAACTAAATCTGTATACCTTTTAAGAGGGCATGCATGATCTACAAAACACATAGTCAAGGGCGTTTCATATAGAATAAGGAAAGCTAAACTGTAAATTGATGTTTTGAACAAAACAATCAATAATCCTTGATAATATAAATGAGTCCAATCAAATGCATCCAATCAGAAATAATGTTGAGTCTCCCTTGGGCTTACCGTTTCCACAAAGAGGGCCAACAAACTGTAGCACAAATGAGTTTGTTAAGAAGTTGCATCCTTTGATAAGAGTTTACCTTGACAACTAGCAAAGGATTTGATGCAACAGTAGCTCCCAGTTTCATCAAAGCCCCAAGAAGAAACACCTTTGAACACAAGAAAGTGAAAATATGAGGGAAAGTTTAATTTGTTTTTACAAATTCAACTTTCCTCCTTAAAGTTGAGAGGGATGTTCAAGGAAAAAGTTCAGGTCCTATTGAAATACAAGAAAAAAGTGCCTTACCTTTTCTTTTCTTGACACTTGTTCTTCTCAAATTACTTTACATACAATTTTCTAGATCCAAATAGAGCCCTAAAGTTAGTTCACTTGTTTATATTCAAGGATTTAGTGCGAGTTGATTAGAGGGGATAATTTGGGCAGATTCGCTTCGGTAGTGTTTGCTACTTTTTATTTAGAGCTTTTCGTTAGCTAGTTGATGCAGGACAATACCCACAGCTTCTTCTCTTAGAATATTCAATTTTCTTTCAATAAATTCTGGACAACTTATCTCATAAGACTATAATATGATACTGTTGATAACTTGTCATGATCAAGTGGATAGGGAACAAAGAATATTATGTTGGTGCTGTCAATAAGATGGGAACACTAAGTATAATCACCTGAATTAGTTAAATTTTTACTGCTATCAAAAATAATTAATTCTATAAGACGATAACTCTAAATCCAAGAAATAGTCTGAACTCGCGCATGGATTGTTCGTTGCTTTGACGTGCCAAAAGGATTAGTCATGCTATCTTAAATGTTACGTGTGTTGGGTAATGGCATAAAGTGTAGCAAGAATAGTTATTTTATGTGAAATCTATAGTCTCTAACTAGATAAAGATATTCTCTTAGTTAATTCACAAGCATACAAACAGACTTTAGAATCTTTGGCCAAAGTATTCCATATGTTTGACATTTGGAATTAGTACGAAAATTGTTTCTATATTATTGAATTGTTCGAGAAGGGCAAATTGAGAACTGCGGTGAAAGATGTGAGAAAAATAACGATAGTAGTTAAAGTTGTTTTTACTCACGGATAATTAATAGAGGGGTTCATCGTCACAATAAAGTTATTTGGAAAATTCTTGAATAAATATATTTAATTCTTGCAGTAAAATTTATTTAGTAGAATTAAAGTTTTACTAAATGGTAATCAATTTTTATCATGAGATGATAATCAGATTTAACCCATTTGGAGCTAGAGTTAGATTGTCCTTAAGGTCTTTTGCAAGCTTCAACTTAAGCATTATTTGAAAATATTTAAAAAATAAATTTATGCGATGAATTATTTATTTATTACATAAATAAATTTATATACTAAACAAATATTTATGAGATAAATATATAATACAATTACTATCGTGTTTTAAAAACAAAAAAAGGAAAAAGAAAGTTGTGCCGGGTGATTTCATAGATGACGTCACCAGCAGAAATTTGGTGATTTTATCCGCGTATGATACGCGGTCGCGGGGGTATTTTTGTGTTTATAAATACGTGGATTTACCGTGAACGAAATAATTATTAGGGTTTTGGAACTTGATTTTTTTCACACAACGAAAAATCCTAAGATTATTTTAAGGGCTTTCTAAATTATTTTTTAGCATAATTTTTCTGAAAAATTATTTTTCAGAAAGATTAAAAGAAAAAATTAAATATTTTTAGGGGAGCACACTTCCGGTGCTAGAAGAGATTATTGTAAAGAAGAGCTTGAGGTATCTTGAAACCTTCTTTTAATTTAAGATCTTTAAGTCAGAGTAAGAATTCGCGCTTCAGATATGTCCAATAGATATTTGATATTTAATTTGTTTTTCCTTTATTTCATTTATTTTACATACTTTGTTAATAATTATTTTATTCGATGTTTTCAATTGTTATATAATGAACTTATTAGAGTAAGATCTTGATCTAATTAAATAGTTTAATTAGATTGGGGCTTTATATCTAAAACTATGAATTTTAAATTAATTTTTCACTGCACCCGTCATAGCTTATTTAGAAAATATTTTTGAAATATGTTCCTAACAGCCTTATGGAGGGAAGCCAAGCCTTCCTAGTAAAGGTTCTAAAGCTCGTCTCCTTAGCCATTGGAAAGCTGGTGCCTTGGCATGCTGAGGGTCAACTATGGGCTAAACAACCATTTATATCTAGAGATGGGTTCGAAGTCCAAATGCTATAAGAAAAAGAGCTGGAGTTGTCTGACTTGAGAGCAACACCAGCCAAAAAGGACTTGAGAGCTAAAGTTCAAGATCCTCTCTTTAATTTTGGGAGACAACCAACAAGGACATGAAAAATTAACAAAAATCAAAGGGCGAACTACCAAAATGTGAGAAAGAGAGAAGCACAAACTACAGAGACAAAAATATAGTTTATGGTTTCGATTTCTTGAGTTAAAAACAGTGTCTGGTTCGATTTTGAGACCTAAATAGCAAAGATTTCAAAAATCAACAAAAATCAGAGACAAGACTAATAATGATGAACACAAAATCAGAGAGAGAGCTGCGAACCAGATAGACGGAGAAAGAGAGAGGTGAGAACCAGAGAGAGAAAGAGACGATAGGAAGAACGATGAACAGAGGTGGGCAGGCGGATGACGAACAGCCGGTGGAGGACAATCAGAAGGATGACGAGCCTGCAAGGACGAGATTGTATTTTCTGTTCAAGAAACGGTCACAGGGACGACTGAGAGGTAGGAGGCTGAGCTCTAGGATGCAAGAAGAAGTGGTAACAGGGACCAAGAAGGAAGTGATTGTAATTTCTGGGGCTAACTCAAAATTCCATCAAAATTTTATAAAATTTAATTTATTAATTGTTTAGTCCATAATTTTTATAAAATGATATATTTGTCTAAAAATTACATATATATAATAAAATAATCTAAATAAGGAGTAAAATAACTCTCTAATCTAACACTTTTTATTGGCTATGTCACAACATTACTACTTGTGTCTGAAATTTTGTGAATAGCAAGGCAATAGTGAGTTCCTAAAAAATAACGGCTAGTTTCGCACTCTTTCACATCGTGATTTTGATTAATTTATTAAATATATGTAACTTTTGAACTAAAATACTACTTAACAAAGTTCCTACGCATCAGAATAAAAATTACTAGAAAATGGGTTTAGATAACGGATTTAAAGTGTTACATAATATAAACAGATGTAACACTTTACAAAAATTGTTGCCTATGCTATGACTTATGTAATAATTTTTGAAAAGTGTTACATTAGGTGCTACGCAAATGCAATAATAAAAAAAGTGTTACATAAGTACTATCTATGGTAACATATTTAACAAATGTCACAATTTAAGTGTTACCTAAGGTCCATTTTATCCACCCAGTCTGCGTATCATTTCGTCAAGAACGTCCCTCCCTTGAAGGGCGCAATGTTGGAAACATATTTCAAAATTTTCCCTAGATCGACTTGAGAGGGAGCGATGGAAAACCAATTTAAAATTCTTAATTTTAAATCTAAAGCCCATATCTAATTAAACTATTTAATTAGATTTAAATCTTACTCTTATTAGAAAGGTTGTTAAAATCGGGATTTTACTTAGAATCAATAGGGGCTTTTAAAATCGGAATCGTAGAACCGAAAAGAGAATCATAAAATTCTACTAAATGTATATTATAATTATTTTTTGTTTTAATATCAGTTATATTGTTTAAAAAGTTATTAATAGGACCCTACTTACATGGGTATGTATAATAGATGTAATCAAATATCATAAAAATATTATCATGCAACATAATTAGGGTTATTTACATTTTACTACCTTAACTTTTTTGTTAATTATAAAAAGAACCCTGATGTTTTGAAATTATTAAAAAGGACCCCGAGGTCTTATCGTATTAATAAAAGGGACCTTCTCCAGAAAATAAGGGTAAATGACTTGCCTTTCAAAACGGTAGAAAATCATGATTCTAAGTGGTCCAAAAACCTTCACGGTAATTATCATGCAAATCCAGATCGAGTCAAAATAAACTAGATGGCCCAAAAACCTTTCAAAATGACGTCAAATGGCAGGAGATGGCCCTTTTTATTAAAATGATAAAACCTCGGGGTCCTTTTTAATAATTCCAAAACGTCAGGGTCCTTTTTATAATTACCAAAACAGTCAGGGTAGTAAAATATAAATAACCCATATAGATATATCATTTTATGCTACAATATTTATGAGAGTTTTTAAGATAGATGGTGCTAATTGAACTTTATATGAAGGTTAAAATATAAAACTAAACTTTAATTTACATTTCTTAAAAGTATATAACGCATAATTAACTTTCTTTTACTTCAAGCTAATAAAGTATGTTCGTTTATAATATATGCTTTATTTTTTTAACATTTTAACTATTTCTTCGTATACACTGATAGAATCGAGGTCAGATTGATAGAATTGTAAAATCGTATTACAATTCTATCCGTTAATTTCATATAATATCAATGCATCGTAAGATTCTATAAAATTAAGATTCTACTTAAGATTCATATTGGTCGGCAATTGTGGAATTGTAGAATCGTAACATTTTAAGATTCGATTCGGGATTTTGATAACCATGCTTATAGGTTCATAATATGACAAAAAAAAAAAAAAATCTGACAAAACAAGTATAAACATAGTATAGAGAATAAACACAATAAAGGAAAACTAAATTAAATGTCAAATACTTAATTTAAACATACCTAAAAAGCAAATCCCAATTCCGACTTGAAGATCTGAAATTAGAAGAAGAATTCTCGACACCTCAAGGTCTTCTTCACAATGACCTCTTCTAGCACCGGGAGTGTGGGCTCCTAAAATTATTTAACTTAGGAAAATTTTTGGAGCAAATTTTTCCTTCAATCTTTCCGAATAACAATTTTTTGAAAAAATTATGCTAAACAATTATTTAGAAAACCCCTAACATAATTTTAGCATTTTCGTCATGGGAGAAAACTAGGTTTCAAAACTCTAAACATAATTCTTTATTTCCCACGGTTCACAAGCAGCTTTTATACCAGAAGAAAATAATTAGATAAAGCATCAGTGTGCACAGCACGCATGAAATACGGGTATTACCCTGTCGTTGACGTCAGCAACGAGTTGGGATCAAACAAAGGGGCTGGGTGCATGCATGGCACCCGCCTGCCCCTTAAACACTGTTCATGTGAATGCGTTGCACACGCGGGTCTACGTACGCGCATTCTGATCTTTTCTTTTTTTTTTTTTTTTTTTTTAAACACAATGTAATTTATCGTAATAAATATTCATCTCCTGAATATTTGTTCAGCATAAAAATTTGTTTACCTCATAAATAAATAACTCGTCCAATGAATTTATTTTGCAAATATTTTCAAACAACGCTTAAGTTGAGGCTTGCAAAGAGACGTCATGAACAATCTAACTCTAGCTCTGAATGGGTCATCTCATGATAACAATTGATTACCATTTTGTAAAGCTTAATTCCACTAAATAAGCTTTACTGCACTCTAGATTAAATATATTCACCTAAGAATTTCCCTAATAACTTTTATTATAAAAGTTAACTCCTCTATTAGATATCCATGAGTAAAAGTAACTTTAACTACTATCATTACTTCTCTCACATCTCTCCCCATTGTTCCCGACTCACCCCTCTCGAACAATTCAGCAATACAGAAACAATTTTCGTATTAATTCCAAATGTCAAACATATTAAATACTTTGGCTAAAGATTCTAGATTATGTTCCTATGTTTGCGAATTAACTAAGAGGACATCTTTATCTCGTTTGAGACTATAGATTCCACGTGAAACCATTGTTTCCGCTGACTTCATGTCATTACCCAATGCACGTTAGATTCAAGTCACTTTGACTAATCGTTTTGGCACATCAAAGCAACGAACAATCCATGCGCGAGTTTATATTGTTTCCTAGATTTAGAGTTATCATCTTACAAATTAATTATTTTTGATAGCAATTAAAGAAATAACTATTTTAGGTGGTCCTGCTTAGTGTTTCAATCATATATACAACACCAATATAATACTTTTTAGATCCCTATCCACATGACTAAAATAAGTCATCCAAAGTATCATGTTATAGTATTATCAGACAAGTTGTCCAATCTTATCATCGACTATGAGCATATACTTTGACAACATATCACTAGTTTGATCTAAGTCTATCTTTGGTTCAATCTCATTGATCATTTAAACCAACCATGACATGTCATCTTGGACTACGTCCATCTCATGGAATGTTTTAGAAAACAATCACAAGCATGTTTGACTCGTAACACATAATCAGACAATTAATAAATAAATTTTATTTATTTAATATTTAAAACTAATTAATTAGGTTTTCTAGGAAACCAATTCCAATAGGCAGATGCTTTGCAAATGCACCTTCCTCCTCTTGAGTGACCTATAGAAGCAGAGCAGAGTAAAAGGGAATCGTCAGTATCACGGAAGATGCCTTTAAGGCAGGGTACGTCCTCAGAAGGGTTTAAGATTTGCCCTAGCGCACATGGTTCATTAGAAGAAGAGAGGTCATTCTCAGACATCCAAGAAAGATCATCCTCGATGGAGTTAAGGCCAATAGGGTTTTGAGGCTATCTAAGACCATCACGTTACCTGATTGGACCAAGCGCGTCAAAAGCTCTACAATATCAGCCTTAGGGATGGAGATGGAAAGAGCATGAGTGAATTGAGCCATTTCTATGGTTTATAGAAATCTAAAGCTTTAAGAACATAATCAGCAATAAGAACGAAAATTCAAAAGCGTAGATCAAGTGTTAAAGTGCTTGATTGCAATGGAGGGAGAGCACAGAGCAAATGGTAAAAATTTTTGAAGCCCTAACTGTCATATTTATAGACACGTGGGAACAAAGGAAGCTTAAACATCAAACAGTGCTCTCTCGAGCTCCCTATAATTGTTGAAGGTCAAATCAAGCAGATCTTTTACCCGTTAGAAATCTGAAATTGCCAACAGTTAAGAGGGGAACATTTGTTTACAACCCAAACTTGAGGGAGTTAAGACAATGCTGTTTTCAGACTAAGTTCAAGTGTTTGTCATGTAGGGCCATCCTCGGCCTTTAAATACTAAGTTAATTACTTCATGAGCCCTCTTGCTTAAAAACTTAAATCCCTTATGGGATGTCAACCTCTCGCGATGATTGATGGGGTAAAAGGCTTGAACTCAAGGGACTTCTTAAAAGGCTACAAGAAAGGTGGTTCTGAGGCTCGAGGTAGTTATTTGAAGTGCATTTCTAGGTGTGTGGGCCTTAAGTACATCTAAAGGAATGTGAGGAATCTAGAAGGGACTTCGGCAAATTATACGGAAGTGGGGCTTCCAGAAAGGGCCTCCATGTAATTTCCTCAACTTGAAGAGCTTTGTGACTCTATCCTAACAGTTAGGTTAGCCTATGGGATCTTGTTCCTCATAGGTATGTCACTTGTGCCACCCTTCATTTTTTAGCTTGGTATTAAGCCTATCAGTTTTCCTTGGAGGACAGAGGTGCCAAGTAGTAATTTATGCTTGTTTGTGAGTCTGCAAGTACCATGCCGAGAGCCATTCAGCTTGCTAAGGTGAAGAAGACCCCATTCAAGAAAGCTTTACAATGTAGTAGCCTATCTTAGATGCTCTACCCAAGTCAATTAGAACAGTCACTTAGTGTTATTCTTTTGCAGGTCCCCAAGAGACTCCTAACGCCATAAGGAGCCTTACAAGACTGCTTTTGAAGGAGCCCTCCTTGAAGCCATCACACCAGCGCCAGGAGTAAGTGGCTCGAGGAAGGGAAGCAGCAGAAGAGCTCCCTCCAACCAGGATTGCCCAGGTAACAAAGGAAGAGGAAAAAGAAGATGAAGAAGAGGTGTTAGTGAGAAAGAGGAGACCCAGAACCCCTTAGCAAGAGGTATTGGCCTTGTTCCTTTTGGCTTTCCTTTCTTACTTACTTCTCTCTAGGTTGTCCTAGCCTATCTTTCATGAAATTAGGTTACTCGGACTCTAGTGATTGTTGGAATCCAAGACTCTCCCACAAGGAGTCAAGTCCACGAATCCCTCCATGAGAAGAAGCTAGTGGACTCAGTCGGTGACGAAGAAGCAAAGGGCCCCATCACTATAATTTTGCAAGCCATCTCAAGTGGCATACTAGAAGGAAATCCTCCTCCAGCTCCCTTGAGGTAGGAACTCATTCAAACCCAATTCCTCCTCTCGTGGGGAACTTCAGTCGTTATTGAAGAGATTCGTGAAGGTATGAATTCCTCCTCTCATCTTATGAATCTCTTTTTGAGCCATGAATTGGTCCTAATGTGTAAATTCTTCTTTCACATGCCCCTCAACACCAGTTGTGCCCCCTGAGATGAGCCTTAACTTTCTTTAAGCTTTGGTTTTTATTCCAAAGTCATGGTTCACTTCTAACATTCCTTCCATCTCAATTTAGGTTACCCCACCTCCTTTCTCAGGAAGGGTTTCCTCTCCCTTAGAGAGGTTAGGAGTCAATGGGAGGCTGGACTTCCAATAGCTAGACCAAGAAGCATTCCCCAGGTTCATGAGGTCGGGAGTACTGACTTAACTTCCCCTTCAGTCTCTAGCCACAGATGCCAATAGCTAAGCAGCTATCTGCCCCGTGAAGGCTCTAAAAGAAGATCCTAAGGTCGCACCTTATATTGGAAGAGAGCTTGAGACACTCGGAGGAGTCCTCCTTAAGGTTTCCCAAGAAGTTCCTCCACTTTTTTAGAAGAAGCGCCAATACCACACTGCCAGTAGAGGCCTCAGCCATTCTGCAAGCCTTGCAGGCTTGAACCTTTGTTTTTGAAGAACTTAGAGCGGCTAGAAACGTTTAGATTCATCAAACCCAAGATAAGAAGAATGTTGAAGATCAAATCCATCAGCTAAAGCAATAGCTGAGCCAGCTTAAGGATAAACTATTAGCCCTCAAGCAGTAGCTTTCCCTCCACAACTCAAGAGTTCGCGAGTTCAAGAAGGCCAAATACGAAGCTCAAGAAGAACAACAAGTGCTTCGGGAGGAAGTCATCTCAGTAGAAAATCAACTCAGTCAAACTTTCATTTAGTTAGCAGCCATAGAAGAATCACCTATTAGGATAAGAACTTTTCTCTTTCAGATATAAAGGAAACACTTCATTGTATGAGTTGTATTTTATACAAGTTGTATTTTGTACCCACCCCATGTAATTTCCATGTACTCCTTTATACCAATGGAATTACATATTAGTTTCAATATGTCTCTCAAGCATAAGGTTCCTGTCTAGATTTTGAAGTAAGTAGGCATTACCTCCAAACGCTTCAATAATTCTAAATGGACCTTCCTAATTTAGGGACCATTTGCCAAAGACACGGTCTGTTTGGCTAATGGGCAAAACCACTTTACAGACCATGTCCTCCAAGTCAAAGAACTTTGGTTTGACCTTTCTATAGTAGGCTTTAGCCACTATTGTATTTTTGCTTCTCAATCTTATTACGAGCATCAAGCCTATCTGGATATAAGTAAGTTAGTACATCCGTCATGGCTTACTCATACTCAAGCTTAGTAAACTTTCCTTGAAGAGCCAGCCTTATAGATTGAACTGTTTCTTCCATTAGATACACAACACCATGGCCATATGTCAAATGGAAGGGACTGTCTCAGTCGCATCTCTTTTGGACGTTTTGTAAGCCATAGAGCATCAAGTAGCAATTCATGCCACCTCCTAGGATTGTCCTCAATCCTCATTTCAATGTTGGCCTTAAGAATCTTGCTAGTTGACTCTACTTGGCCATTTTCTTGAGCATATAAGGATTTGCATTCAAGATCTCAATGTTAAAGGTCTTACTAAACTCCTTAACCTCAAACCCATTTAATACCTAAGCTTCAATCCACTTTGTGAAGTAATCTATGGCCACTAGGATATATGAGCGCTACTTCCTAGAGGGAGGATTAGTTTTCGCAATAATATCCATTGGCCATCCTCGAAAGGGCCATAGCTTAACTGTTGCACGAGTCTCAGAAGTAGGGACCTTGGGGACACGCTGTTGTCTTTGGCATGCTCTACATCCCTTGGCATATTTGATCCAATCATTCCCATTGATGGCCAGTAATAGCCGTAACACCTGATCAACCAATGCATCTTGTTTCCAGCCAAATTGGATCCCTAAATCTCTTCATGTGCCCTAACAATGACTAACATGGCTTCATCCAAGTCCAGGCACTAGAGAAGTACTCCACTGGCATCATTTTTGTATAACTCCATAGACTCATTATCTAGGTGATACCTGTGTGCCCTCATTTTCATTCTTTTGTCCTTAGGAAAATGATGGGGATTCTTAAAGTATTCCACTAAGGGTTTTCTCGAATCCTCACTTTGTTCAACAAAAGTTTGCTGCACCTAAAGATGGTCAAAGGGAACGCTAGGGGTAACCTTGCTTTTAGATGCGAAGGACTCATTGAATTTAAGGTCATGTTCAAGAATCTTGGTCTTGATGGCCATGGATTCCTCCCATCATGTAATGCGTAATTTGTACCAAGAAGCTAACTGAGCCAGGTCATTGTCTCCCTTGTTTTGCTCTCGAGGCACATACTCAAATGTAATCTCATGAAACTTCTTCAATAGCTCTTCCACTATTGAAATGTACTTGCTTGAGATATCATTTAAACAATGAATTTTCCCCTTAACTTTGTCGATTACCAACTGTGAATCCCCTCTTATAATCATGCTGGGGACTCCCATCTTTAGGAGGGTCTCGAGGCCAATGACCAATGCCTCATACTCAGCCCCATTATTGGAACATTTACCCACAATGGTTACAGTAAGCTTGGTGATGACTCCAGAGTGTGATTCAATAATGATACTCCACTCTAGCACTAGACTTGGCCTTTAATCCATCAAAGTATAGTCCTCAGTGGACTATCCCCACCACCAAATATGCCCTTGTTCATGGGTTGTTCCTGTTTGAATATTAGGATGGTTAGCCAAAAAGTTTGCTTGGGCCAACTAAAATTGAGGTAGAGCAACACTCCTTTTTCAACCTCCCTTCCATAAATGATCTATCTAACATGCATTTGAGAATATATGTTTGAGTAACTACATAAATGGTAAACGTAAGAAAGTAATGTCTCAATTTCTCATATGCATAATACAACGATATATACAATTTTTCAATGGAAGTATACTTTATTTCACATTCATTCAAGTAACGGCTCAGGTAAAATCCAACTTGTTCAAACCCTAGCTCATTGTCTAGTACAGGTATACAACTTATTAACTCAGCAAAGGAAAAAACATAAATTTTTAAAGGTTTCTCCTACTTAGGTGGGATTAGCACTGGTGGACTAATCAAATATTCTTTGATGGCATCAAAAGTTGTGTGATGCTGCTTCTCCCATTTGAACTCCCTTTCATACTTGAGTCTCAGCAATTGTGAGAAGACTTTAGTCTTTCCTATGACATTTGAAATGAAACATCTTAGGAAATTGACCTGCCCCAAGAAATGTTGAAGTTCCTTCTTACTTGAGGGCAGTTTGAAATTTGAATGGATTTATCTTTATTCATGTCAATCTCAATTTCCCTTCGGTGCACAAGGAAGCCAGCTAAAATTCCTAGCTCGTGCCCCAAAGGTACACTTCAAAGGTTTCATTTTGAGATTGTGGCTCCTCATTCGTAGCAACTTGGGTTTTTGATTTGACCATGATATCATCTGTATAGACTTACATGTTCTTGCCTATGAGATCATGGAAGATCGAGTTTATGGCTTGATGATAGGTGGCACCAGTGTTCTTTAAACCAAATGGCATGGCCGCCCATTCTAATGTTTTTATTTACGCTAGACATTTGAACACAATCTTGTGGATATCTCTTTGAAGCTAACATGACTTGATATACCCATAATAGCTATCCGTAAAGGACAACAGTGCATGCCTCGAGTTTGAATCAATGAGAACATCGACAATGGGCATGCGATATTCATCCTTTGGTGTGGCTGCATTCAACATGAAAGATGTTAGCTAGACACAACATACTAGGTTGTCTTGATAAATTTGGATTTCAAGAGTCTCTCCCTTTGAGAAAATTTATAACTTCCAGGGACATCCTTCATTGGGCGTGAATGATGGGCCTAGAGCCTGGCTTAATGGGTAGCTTATACTCAACCACCTTCCTTTTCATGCCAAGCATCTCTTGATGCTCCCAAGCAAAGTAGTCCTTGAACTCAAGGAGTAACCTTACATATTGCTTCCTCTATTCTTTAGAAAGTAGAGCACTCATGTATATAGGTCTTGGGTTCTCCTCTTAGCCCAAGTTGACTTTGAAGAGATGATCTTGGACCTTTGCTCTCAATTCCTCCATTTTGGCTGGCACTGTTCTCAGATCTAACAACTCCAACTCTTTCTCCTATAACTTTTAAGCCATTTCCCAAGGTAAATGGCTGTTCAGCCCATAGTTGATCCACAGAATACGAAGCCACTAACTTTGCAATGGCAAAGGATACAACCCTATGGGCCCTTATTGGGAAGGATTAGCTTCCCTCCATAAGGCATTGTATATGATAAGTCTAATTTGATATATAATTATTCATATCATTTAGGTTCATTTTTGAACCATTTTACATCAAACTTTATTGCTTTTGCTCACTTTTGCTCCTTTTCATTCCTATACTTATTTTCTTGCAAAATATGTTCATTTTATGCTAAACCTTGCTACGTTTTATCATCAACATCAACAAGTGAATGCAAGATACATCAAACAAAGGCAAAGATTTGGGCAAAACACAACATTTCAAGTGGCCAAGCAAGAACACATCAAGAACATGTACAATTCATTTCAACAAGCAAAAATGGGTGGCAAAATGCACAAATAAAAAGCAAGGATGCTTTGTACACTTCAAGATCATGCTCATGGTGATGTCAAGCCTGATTTTGGGTGGAGCAAAGCAGGAAAAAACCGAAAAAGATAAACAAAAGTGGCTAGTTGTAAGGGATGGGCAACAGGGGTGGCAAAGTGAGCAAATGAGAATGAACTTGATGCATTTTTTTTTATGTTTTCAAATTGCAACCTCAAGTACTATATATAGGGTTGTTTGGGAGGTCCTTAAGCCTCATTCCATCAAAAAAATCTCAAATAGAAAGTAGAGCGAAAGGGAGGAAAACCGAGAGGGAGAAGAAGAAGGAAGGAAGAAGAAGTTTGGGTTGTAATTTTGCTTTTTTAAGTCCTCTTTATCCTTTTCTTCTTTAAGTTCATCGATTTTGTTTTATTTTTGCTTTATATTATGTGTACCATGAACTAATTTTGTCTTTCCCATGCTACGATGTAGCCTAAGTTGTAATATATGCGCTTTTCTAATTCAACATATACAAAGTTTTTTCATTACGTTGTTTGAGTGTTTATCATTGTTCTTCATGATTTTTGGATGCTTGATCACCATTCAAAGCCTATAATGATTCATAATGAGTCCGAGAGGAGAGTTATGGTGAATGCTAAAGTGATAAACACCACAAATTGAGCGAATGCTAGAGATAGATTAACGTGATTTGTATGGTCTTAAGTGAAAACCATGGATCTTCAAAACTTTGTTCTTATTTAAATTCATGCAAGAGATTGATAAGTTAATATGTAAAAGAGCATGCTAAATGTTGCTTGAGAGAGAATATTTAGTAAATTAGGGTTTTTGGCCATCAACACGTGACAACTTTAATATCGAGAATATGAAAGCGTATTAATATAACTAGGTGAAATCGGATGCCTTGAATCTTATTAAATTATAAAAATCATCTAAAATCAGTATACCTTTCATAATACCAGTAACCATTTTTGTTCTTTTTCATTTTGTTTTGTTCCATATCAAAACTTTAATTTTTGGTCTTTCAAATAGTACTAACGCTACTAATTTCAGTACTCACTCAATACTCTACTTACTATGTATTACTTGATACGACTTAATGCACTTGCTAAGCAAACACCAAGCACATCAATATGTGCCTTGCAGGCCCCCCTCAATTAGGAGGGCTGTTATACATTCCCAAAAGTCTGAGCATCTGACTCTACTTCAGCTTCAATGAGTGGGCTCTCAAGGATGGTTAACAAATCTTCATGTTGGGACCATGAGGGATGGCCTTTGTTACTATTAATGGTCCCACACCATCCTTATAGAATTTTGCCTCAATGAAGTTAGAGCAAACCATAAATGGCTTGTCATCTGCCTTAACAACCTCATACTTATTATAGTTCTAGAAAATCAACAATTGGTAAAGTGAAGATGGGACACAATAATTGACATGTAGCCAATCCCTCTAGAGTAATGCATTGTAACTTTAGGCAGTATCCACCACAAAGAAAGCATTTAGCTTACCCAGATTGCCAGTAGTCAACTCAATCGTGATAACCCCTTCAGACTTGGTAGTGGCCCCAGAAAAGCCACAAATTGCCACGCCATAAGTTACGAAGTTATTATGAGACTTGCCAATGACCCCTGACATGTATGAAGATGTTAATGGTCGTGCTATTATCCACTAAGACCCATGAATCCTTAGCTAATTGATCCCGCCAAGACTCATTGCCTTCTGAAGACAAGAGACTGGCCCATCTCTCAAGCTTTCTGCATGGCTTGTACTTAGCTTTTGTGGCTCCCGTGCATGTCTTTCCATTTGGATCCTTAAGATCCATAGGCTTTGGTTCCATCTATTACAACTTTCTTATGATCAGAGCCCTTTCTAGCAAGATCTTTGACCCGCCAAGAGACAAGTTGGGCTCTCCTTTTTACTACTTTATGCGAAACAACTTTGGTTTTTGGGTTCTAGTAAGCTTAAGTGGTCCACCATTCCCTTGTTCAGGTTGGTTCCTCCTCCACTTGTTACCAAAACAAACTCTGGAGGGTTATTGTCCTAGTTGTCATGGATCTTGGTTAGTGTCCACTCCAATCAGGTGGTATTTTGGATTCTTGTTGGGATGCCCTATCCTCATAATTATTTGAGCTTTTGGAAAGGAATCCCTAGTTTGATCAAAGAATGGGGACTTCTTGAATGGCATTTTAATTTCCCTGAGAGGATCCATAGGCAAGATGTGATCTGGAAGAAGCCCTAGTTTTCTCATTACTCTGTATATTCTCGCAACAATCATGACATACCTCAAAAGAGACACTTTCCAAGTCTTGAGATACCCTTACTCAACCTTGGAAGCCAAACGCTTTTCCCTAAAGTGTAGCCTATTTCCATAGCTAACTCTTTAGCCACTGATAATGGAGGCTGATTTACCATAGAGACTCATTAGCAGGTTCCTGAAAACCGTACACTTGTTGGTAGAAAGAAGTTCTGAAATATGCCAGCGACATATTTCGTCATCTAATGCACACCCGGTGTCTAAGAAACTTTTTGTTCCATCCATAACTAGCCTATCTAATAGGCCGTTCATGACCCTTGCTTTTTGGATGTCGTTCAACACCATTGCCCTCCTGATGTAACGCAAGTGGTTAGCAACGGCATTGGTTTTGATCCTTCAGGTTTATAGTTTTGACTACGTTAACCTGTGTAGGACTTAGGAATGGGTTGTTATCAACACCCATTGGCACGGTCATTTGTTGAGTGGGTGAAAGATGCTGTGACGAATTTCAAAAATTTTTCCTAATTTGATAAAGTTAACACAACGTAAGGGTTTAAAATTCTTAATCTTAAACCTAAAGTTGATTTAAAATTCCTAATTTTTAATCTACTATGTTAAATCTATAGGTCTTTACTCTAATACATTCATAACAATTACATGAACTGTACTGGCATAATAAGAAAAATTGTTAATAGAAAAGCAAAATCTTAAAGGAGAAGCAAAGAAGAACATACCCGGAATTGCTCCAAAATAAGAATACTAGAAAGATAATAAACTCCGTGAAAATTGAGAAAATCGAGTCCCAACTGCCTTGTACGCAATGACCTCGAAACTGCTTGGAGAGTGGGCTTCAAAAAATATTAATCCTATTAGGTCCCCGAAAGTCACTGCTTTCTAAAACCCATAATTTTGGAATTGATTGCCAATCTATGAAATCGATACCCCCTACTTATAGTAGGATACCGAAGCGAAAATTAACAAATTTTCAATGTGGGACGCACAAGTCAAACGCAACGCAACATTTTATACAAAAACAAGCCAAATGATGTGTTTCAATGCAGGCTAAAATAACGCATGTTTTTTTTAATTCATATCGATGACACGTGGCGGGTAGCAAATGGCCGGCACACGTTCACGTGAATAACCCCATAGGACCTAGCGAGTGACATGTGTCGCGCGTTGGTTGGTCCATCTACGTAGACACGAATCGAGACCTATGTTGCGATTTTTCCTCTTTTTTGTTTTGCTTTCCCACATGTAAAAATTCATCTTATAAATTTTAATTTTTAAAAAATTATTTTACTTTATAATTTTTAATTCTTATTCATCTCATGAATAATGTTTGGTAAAATTAAATTTACTCATCTCACGAATAAATAATTCATCTCATGAACTCTTTAATATTTTTTCGATAGCAATAAAAACAGAAGCTTGTGTAGGGACGTTAGGGACAACTTAAATCTAGCTCCAAATGGGTTAAATTAATTACCATCTCATGATAAAATTTAATTACTATTTAATTGGACTTAACTGCACTAAATAAATTCCGCTGCATTCTAGACTTAAACCATTTATTCAATAACTCCCAAATAGATTATATTGATGACAACAACCCCTCCACTAGATGTTCATGATAAAAAATAAACATAACTACTACCATTATCCTTCTCACTGCTTCGCCATTAGTTACCGACTCACCCTTTACTGAATAATTTATCTATATTTGAAAATATTCATAGTACAAATTACAAACGTCAAACACTTGGAACACTTTGGCCAAAGTCTCCGAACTATTTAAATACTTGCAAATCAAATAAGCAGACATCAATGTCTCATAAGAGACTGTAGATTCCATATTGAATACCTTATCCTTGTCACATTTCATGCTGCTATCCAAGGTATGTGGGAATTTAATCATTTGTCGAGACCTTACTTATAGTACACCAAGGTAACCAATGTTCCATGCACAAGTCCAGAATACTCTCAAAATTTAGAGTCATCGTTCAAACAGTACAACTTGAATCACTCATCTCCGATAGTAGTCTAGAAACAAGGAACTCAAATGGTCCAATTTAGTATGTCAATCTTATTAAACACACCAACATAACACCTTTGGATCACCATCCTTATGCCTAAGATAAGTCATCTAAAGTGTCACGTCATAGTCTTAGCATACAAGCGGCCCAAGCTTATCTTTGACTATGAGTTCTTCAAACGACAATGCCATTTGTTCCAAGTCTATATGTGGATTAATCTCATAAACCACTTAAAACAAACAAGTAAATTATAGTATGAGGACTACACACATCTCATGGATGTTACCAAAAAGAAAATCACATGCAGTATAAATGCTCACTTACACAAATTTAAAAAAGAAATGACTAAAACTTCAATTTTATTCATTAATAATATAATATTAATAGATTAAACATGGATTTTAGGATACTAGTCCTAACAAAAGAATCATGCCACTTATAGAAAACCTTCCCTCTCAAGGAATTAGGATCAAGTTTCTTGTGTTTCCCTTTGACCTTAAGTTTGTTATTTACCTCGAGCCAATCAAATTTTATATCAGCTCTAGAGAGGTGAAGTCAATACTTTCTTAAGTCTTGAGATTGATTAGATTTTATTGTTGATATCCTTTTTCACCAAAGGATTACAGATCATAGGTGGCCCCTTGACGTACTCAACAACGTCTATCTCATAAGGTGGGAGTTCTTTCTCATCCAACACCTCATGCATATAAGTTTCATAAATGTTGTTTTTCTTAAAACTTTCTTCTTTCATGACAACCTCATATGTAGCGGTGCATTCAACTAGTTGAAGGAGGCTGGTGAAATTTGATCCTTCAAATTTCTTCCTGAATTCAATGTCCAAGTTGTTCCAGGCCAACTTGGCATACTCAACTTCAAGGAGAGCCACTGTACACTTTAGCCTGGCTCTCTTGAACAAATTGATATAATCCTCCATGTATTCTCTTGGCTTTTGTCCCGCTCGAGCCAAGTCTGAAATGGAGGTACTTAGTTTTAATCTTGGGAATTGGGCCTGAAATTGTCTTGCCATGTCATCCCAATTGTAAATGGAGTTAGGTGGTAGGCTTATGTAGAGCTAGAGAATAGCCTAACTGTTAGGTAAGGATTATTGGCTGCCTTTCTGCATTGGTAATTAAATCTTACCAAGCGCTCGAGAGCACATACGTTCCCTTCCCCGGAGAAGAGGGTGAACTCGGGTATCTTATACCATCCAGGGAATAGGTAACCCCTGTCAATATAATCAGGGTAATTTTTATTGATAAGGGGTATGTTGACCCTTGTAAGGCCTAGTCCATACATTTGCTCAATGAGGGCAACAATTTGGTATCTGAGCGGTAGGTTTAGAGCTTGATTATGCACTTGCCACTACCTCCCAAGGGGTTGAGCGTCTCTGGGAGGATCAATAGGATATTCTTGAGCTCCTATGACCATCGGTTGAGTGAATAGGTGTTGGCCTACATAAATAGGATTATATCCTCCCTGGTCTAAGTGGCCAACTGGTTGTTTATCGATTATGTAATGACCAATAGAATGTTGAGCTGGAGGCATCCCTAGAGGCAACCCCATGTTCAATGGTTGTTGGGTAACCACAAATTGGTCTATCCCGAAGGGGTGATCCTAGAGAAGTGGTGCATTTAGTTCCTCACCTGGTCTCATAGATTGTAGAAGACTTAGGAAAAGGACATTGGTTCCTAGCCATGGGTACCTGCCCCTATCCATTGACCTCGAGGCTTTACTCTTGCCTTAAGATGGCCTCTCCTGCATGAGGAGGGTGCCCTTGCCTCCTAGTTTCCAGGGTAGGCATAGCCTGGACATTGGTTGAGGTCCTTGGAATTCAAGGTTTGTCCTTGATTCAAGGATTCAGAGACTCCATAAGTCATGTTTTTCATTCTTAAGGCTGCGATCCATTGGTACAAGACCTAGATTGGCCATGGTGTTGTTTCCCATCCTCTTAGGGTAGCATTTGTACCCTGATTCACTAGTAACTGTGAGCTCAAAGGAACATCATGAGGGTACCCAGTGGGGGTTGAGGAAGTGAGTGTATGCCTTAGTTGTTCAAGATTGTCCCTGATGGCTTGAACTAAGTCGTTATGGATCTCGGCTTGTTTTGCTATGATAGGTTCAACTTTAATTATTGTTTCCCTTACCACGTCCCTAGCTATGAGGCTAGTAGTGGACGATAAGGTTGCATTCATTTCAACCAAGACCCTATCTGTTTCTTTGTGAAGCCTTTGATCAACGAGTTCCATAATGTTTGAGCATGGCTATAAAGCTCTTTTGAGATTAACCATCAAGCCCAATAAATTCGTCTTCTGGGATGTCCTCATCACCTTTGCTTTTTTTATCGCGGTTGTGACTAGTTTAATTCCCTCGTGATGTGAGACTTTGTTCTGAGAGGTACTCGAGTGACGGCCCAATCAAAGCAAACCCTTTGGGTTCCTTAGACTCGCTAGCGCCAGCTCTCCTAGTTTTGACCATTGTTGAATGGTCTGAGATAAGGATTGCAATCGGGTAGGTAAAACCCGTTACCCACGGGTATGGATATAACTGAGGTGGGTAGCGGGTATGGGTTTGTGTTATGATTCCTTAAGTTTTAGTTGGCATTGATCTTGTATCTCGTGAATTGCTTTTGTGTTGTTTTGCAAAGTGCTCAAATATTAGTTGGCAGGCCATTGTGGCGTCATGAGTCAGTTAGGGGTCAAGGCAAATCAATTGTGGCGGCTGATTTATATTTTGGCGCTAGATTTAATTAGGAGTCGGTTAGTGCTTGGGTCTTGATTCAATGTACTAGATCAAGTATAAATAAGTTCAAGTCATGTAATCTCATCATTCAATCAATACAAATCAGATTTCCTTTTGGAATTCTCTCTCTATTTCTCATCTATTTCTCTAATTCTCATCCCCTTCACTTCTCTTTTCACCTTAACTCTCTCTTCTACAAGGTTAACTCTCAATCTTTGAATTGAAAGCTAACAATAGGTATCAGAGCTGGTTCAAGCAATCAATTCCTTGATTGGAGCTGGCAAAACGAAAGAAAAACAATCAAAACATGGCTGATGGTGTGAGAATTTGATCGGGAGCTGGTGGAACCTATGCAGCTGCAGTTGTTGGTTCTGATGTACCCTACGCTGCTGAAGCTGGTGCAAATGCTACAACCGGACCTCAGTATCTCACTACTGCTCATCTTCAGGACTTAAATAACAAATTTGATCAACTCTTGAAAATGCAGCAGTTATATCTAGAAAAGGACTCGAATAAAGAAGATCGGTTGCAGTAGATTGAGGCTAAGCTGGCAAGTCTGCAAGATTAGGTTAATAAGCAGGGAGAATCATCAGTTAATGCGATCCTTAAGCCTGCTAGTCAGATTTGTCCTACTGCTGAAGTGGTTCAACCGCAAGTCCATAATGGCACAGCTGAAGGTTTAAAAAGGAATCGAGGTAAATCTCCAATGATTCAACCTGAGGCAGGACCTTCAATTTAGATCAGATCAGTTGATGATCGACCTCCACAGGCGGAAATTGCTACAGAGAATCAGGATTGAGCCACAGAACAAGCGCATTCCAGATTGAATGGCTTGAATTCAGATCAGAATTCAAGGCTCCCTAATTCTGTTATTCACCACAGAAATGCAGTTGAAGGCTTCGAACATCATGATGTACCTCCTAATCAGCATTTTCAGCAAAGATCAGTGAGTAATGATATTTCATCTGGAGGCAAGAGTAGTTCTCAAAGGCAGCCAAGAGTGGAAATCAAGCCTTTTGATGGTAAACAATCAGAGTCATGGTTGAGAAGGTGTGATCGATACTTTCAATATTATGACATAAGTGAAGCTGAAAATGTTGAGCTAGCTGCAGTACACTTACATGGAGATCATGAGGTGTGGTATTATAGTTTGTTGAAGAGCAAACCTAACCTTTCTTGGGGCCAATTCGTAGAAGAATTATGTGAACGATATGGAGAAGAGGAGATTAGTGATGTTGTGGACAGTTTAAATAAGTTGTATCAAACCTCTACCGTGAGGGAATACATGATTAGATTTGAGAATCTGCGAGCTAACCTACTGTCAATGATATCCATTTCCCCGGAGGACTCAGAGGCATATTATGTCTCTTGTTTCGTTAGTGGTTTGAAGCCTAGGATCAAGAATATGGTGAAGGCCATAGGTCCTAAGACATTGTCTAATGCTTATAACAAGGCTAAGTTGATTGAAGCTACTCTAGAAACTTCAAGTGACAAGAATAAGATTAAAAGCAGTAACTTTAGGTCGCAGCATAAAGATGCTCCAAGTTCTAGATTCAAGCGTGCAGTTGATAAGAGCTCAGTGAGGCTACGTTACCGTTGCAACTAGCCTTATCAGCCTGGACACAGATGCAAATCTAAAGCTTTAATGTCTGCAAGAGGATCCCATGCAAGAGTTGAATCTGACAGTGAAGATTCAGATGCAAAGGAAGACAGTTATGAGCATTCTTCACAAGATGAATTGTTGGAGGACGAGGTTGAGATTTCCATGAAGGCTTTGAGCGGAGTGGAGCTCACAATACCATTCGTATCAAAGGAAAGGCTAGTAAAACTTCCATCATTATTCTTATTGATAGTGGGAGCACGCATAGCTTTGTTGATCCCAAATTGATTAAGAAAGTGAAGCATGAAGTGACTAAAACTCATCCATTGGCGGTTATAGTGGCTGATGGAAACTCCATAACTACTCAAAATAAGTGCCAAGCTTTCCCATGGTCTATGCAAGATCATCAATTCACTTTTGATTTTAGAGTTCTTCCTTTGGGAGGTTGTGATATGGTGCTAGGGGTAGATTGGATGAAAACTTTCAATCCAGTGGTGTTTGATTTTGCTAAAATGACAGTGGCATTTGAGATTCATGGCACTAGAGTCTCATTGCAAGGCATTTCTGAAGAAGCTCAGCTTCGGTTGATTGATGGCAAACGATTAAAAGGAGGATTCAGGAAGAAGACAATTCAATGGTTTAGACAATTATTTGTAATCTCACCTGTGGAACTGCAGCAGGACATTCAGCCTGAGGTTCATGCATTGGTTGAAGAGTTTGAAGATGTTTTTGAGCAGCCAAAGAGCCTACCTCCTCAAAGGAGTGTGGACCATGCCATACCACTCCGAGCACTTGCTGATCCAGTTAAAATCAGACCCTACCGATATGCTCATGCCCAAAAATTAGAAATTGAGAGACAGGTTGATGAGCTGCTTCATATGAGCTTCATTAGACCAAGCCATAGTCCCTTTGCCTCACTTGTGATCCTTGTGAAGAAGAAGGATGGGACAACTAGGATGTGCATCGATTATCCCCAATTGAATTCTTTGATAGTGAAAGATAAGTTTCCAATTCCCGTTATAGATGATTTGCTTGATGTATTATATGGAGCATGTTTCTTCTGTAAGCTTGATTTGAGACAGGGATATCATCAAATTAGAGTTCTTGAGCCGGATATATACAAGACTGCTTTTCAGACCCATCACGGGCATTTCGAGTTTGTTGTTATGCCATTTGGCTTAACAAATGCTCCGGCCACCTTTCAAGCGGCAATGAATGACATTTTCAAGCCTTTCTTGAGGAGATCAGTGCTAGGATTCTTTGATGACATATTGATTTATAGCTCTTCTTATGAGGATCATCTCATCCACCTTAGAGAAGTCTTTGTGGTGATGCGGCAGCACAAGTTCTTTGCCAAGTTGTCTAAATGCTCGTTTGCTCAGACCATGCTCGAGTATTTGGGCCATGTCATCTCTCAAGAAGGAGTTTCCACTAATCCTACTAAGGTCCAAGCAATGCAAGATTGGCCAATTCCAATAACCTTAAAGCAATTGAGGGGATTCTTGGGCTTGACCGGATATTATAGAAAGTTCATTAGAGGTTATGGATCCATTGCAAAACCTTTAACTGAACTCTTAAAGAAAGATGCTTTCTTGTGGTCAGAGAGGGGTCAAGCTGCTTTTGAGGCTCTCAAGTCAGCCATGTGTGCAGCATCGGTATTGGCAATGCCAAATTTTGCAGAAAACTTCGTTTTGGAAACAGATGCAAGTGGGTCTGGTGTTGGGGCTGTTCTTTCTCAACAAGGGAGGCCTATTTATTATTTGAGTCAAGCCCTTAGTCCCAAGCACCAAGCCATGTCAACTTATGAGAAGGAATACGTAGTAATTCTTCTAGCTGTTGAGAAATGGAGGCATTACTTGGATGGTCAGAGGTTCATCATTCGAACGGATCATCAAAGCCTCAAGCACCTTCTTGAGCAAAATATTGTGACAAGAATTCAAAAGAAGGGCCTAATGAAGATGCTTGGCCTTGATTATGCCATTGATTACCGAAGAGGCAAGGAGAATGCTACAGTAGAGGCTTTATCCAGGAAGTTTGAGGATGCTGAACATGGGTTGTGTAGTGCAATATCTGTGGTCTTGCCTTCATGGATGGATGAAGTTTATAAGTCTTATGAGGGTAATCCATTTGCTCAAGAGTGTGTGGCTGCTAGCCTTGTGAAAAATGCACAGAAACATGACAGTGAAGTAGATGTATCTGTGCAGAAGGGGTTGATCAGATTACAGAACAAGTTGTACATTGGTTCTGCATCAGATTTGAGGAGCCGGATTGTTCAAGCTTCACTCGATACAGCTTGTGGAGGACATGCTGGTGTAGAGGGCACTTATCAAAGGGTTAAAGCCTATTTTAGCTGGCCAAGCTTGAGGAAGACAGTGAGTGAATATGTTAAGGCATGTGAAGTGTGTCAACAAACCAAATTGGGGGATCATAGATACAAGGGACTTCTTTAGCCTCTCCCATTCCGGATGGAGCTTGGATCAATATTAGCATGGATTTCATTGAGGGGTTACCAAGGTCTGATAGCAAGGAAGTTATATGGGTTGTAGTGGATCGTTTCACCAAATATAGTCATTTCATTGCTCTCACACGACCCGCTACTGCAGAAAGATTAGCCAAGATCTTCCTTGACAACATATATAAGTTACCTGGGTTGCCTCAATCCATTGTTTCTGATCGGGACAAGATCTTTACAAGCAATTTTTGGAGGGAGTTGTTCAAGTTGTTGGGTACTACATTGGCGCTTAGCTCATCTTATCATCCAAAAACAGAGGGACAAACCGAGCGTGTTAACTAATGTATTGAGCAGTACCTTCGAAGCATGGTTTTCTCTCAGCCTAGAGAATGGAACTGTTGGCTCTCTCTAGCTGAATATTGGTTCAACACACATGTACATGCATCAATTGGCACTACTCCTTTCCAAGCATTGTATGGTTATGCTCCTCCTACTCCATTTATGTTGTAGCAGCCCACGCCAACAGCATCTGCAGCCACTGAATACTTGCGGCAGAGGAAGCAAATGATGCAACTTTTCAAAGATAATCTTCTCCAAGCTCAAGCAAGGATGAAATTCTATGATGATAAAAAGAGGGTAGACAAAAATTATTAAGTTTGAGATATGGTCTATCTCAAATTACAACCTTATAGACAGTCTTCTTTAGTTGTCAGGAAGAATGTCAAGCTAAGTGCTTGTTTCTTTGGCCCATACAAGATTTTGGAGAAAATTGGCAAAGTTGCATACAAACTCGATTTACCCCCTCATTCATACATTCACCCGGTGTTCCATGTATCTTTACTTAAAAAGCAGGTGAAGAGTGGAGCTAAGCATTCAAGAGAACCACCAGAAGTGGGCTCAAATGGAGCCTTGCTGCTGCAACTAGTTGCTGTTAAGGGAAGAAGAACAATGCAGACTGAACAAGGAGCTTTACAGGAAGTATTGGTGCAATGGTGTAACTTGGACAAGAGCTTTGCTACTTGGGAGAACCTCACATTCTTGAAGAGTCAATTTCCTAGTTTCTCTCCTTGAGGACAAGGAGCTTCTTAAGGGGAAGGGAATGTTATGATTCCTTAAGTTTTAGTTGGCATTGATCTTGTATCTCGTGAATTGCTTTTGTGTTGTTTTGCAAAGTGTTCAAATATTAGTTGGCAGGCCATTTTGGTGCCATGAGTCGGTTAGGGGTCAAGGCAAGTCAATTGTGGTGGCTGATTTGTATTTTGGCGCCAGATTTAGTTTGAGTAAGTTAGTGCTTGGGTCTTGATTCAAAGTACTAGATAAAGTATAAATAAGCTCAAGTCATGTAATCACATCATTCAATCAATACAAATCGGATTTCCTTTTGGAATTCTCTCTTTATTTCTCATCTATTTCTTTAATCCCCACCCCCTTCACTTCTCTTCTCACCTTAACTCTCTCTTCTACAAGGTCAACTCTCAATTTTTGAATTGAAAGCTAACAGTTTGGTGTACCTGTGAGTATAGGGCAGGTACCGGTATAGTGTTGTACCCACCCTACCCCGCCCGCTTTATACCCACCATACTCATTTCATTTTGTATCTAGTTAACTTTCAAATTATAACATATGTGCTTAAATTCCCATTACATAAATTATTTATCAATATTATAACAAATTGAATGAAATTTTTTAAGAATTGCATTAATTAATTAATATAGGCGGATATGGACAATGGATTTGTACCCACATTATGGCGGGTACGGGGTGGGTAACAGGCACCTATTGAATACCCGCGGGTAATGGGGTGGGTACAGGTATGGGTTTGTACCCGCCTATCCATTTCATACCCGCAGTCGGGTAATGGAGCGGGTATGGAAACGAATTTGGGTGGCGGGTACAGGTATGGAGGAGGCATCCCTAGTACCCGCGTTGCCCCATTTCCATCCCTAGTCTGAGATCACATTATGATAATTCATGTTGGGGTTAAAGACTTTAAAGCCTCGTGTTGTGTACCCCACTATGGTTGCCAAAAGGTTTGTTTGCTTCTTTTGTCTTTTAAGCTCATGTGTGTGGTCACCATAAGTATAAAAATCAAACAAACATGCAAAAATAGACTTGCAGCGACTTGGGAGCGAGCCTAATTAACAACCGCACGTGTTTGACCTCAATAAATCACTTCTGGAGAGGGTTGATGCTATGGTGAATTTGACTTTGGTTTGCAATTATAATGCGGATTCTACACTTGCTCCAATTAAGGAGATTTATTTTATATATTTTTAGAATTTTTAAAGTTCAATGTCTGATAGAAAAGTAAACCGACATGGACCTAGCACAAGTGGCAGTTGGGGTGACAGAGTGGAGCCCACAGACACCTTATCTTGTACAACTGAAAGCTAGGAACTGAGGTGGAGACAAACTCATGTACTCAGTAGTCAACTTACAAGTCCGAGTCTAAAGATTTTTAGAACTAACACCATTGACTTTTAGTAACTTGAACGAGTTCAAGTTTGACAAGATTTAGGTGGAGCAAACCTAAATCCACCCGACTTATCAAGTAGTGACACCAGTGTTAAGACCAACCCAATCAAGCTTGAGGCTTTGCCGTTAAAGCCTTCAACTAATGACTCAATTCTAAACTCGTCAATTGTGGAACAAATTTAAACATAGAGTTCATGCCTGAAACCCCCAGATCGTATTTCCTTGAAGGAAGCAAAAAAAGTTCCAAGCTATGCTATGTTATGCGAGTTTAAAAACAGCCCAGCATTTGTGTGTAACAAGCGCAGACAACCACGGCTCGACTGGGGAGCTCCCGATCCACATGTTGATGTACAGGCGAATACGATTTTGCCACATGGCGTGCTAGAAGTGGTCAGATTTGAGCCACAAGGATCAATATCCGTGTGTTTACTCACAGGCGAATAAGCAACTGACATGTGGCGTTTGTTTTTTTTTTAAAATATGCTGCACTTCTTGAGTCGTGCGTTATTTAAGTATTTTTTAGGTTTTGGAACATGATTTTTTCCCACGACGAAAATTCTAAAATTGTTTTAGGAGTTTTCTAAATTATTGTTTAGTATAAGTTTTCTAAAAAATTATTTTTCGGAAAGATTAAAAGTAAAACTTTTGTTCCGAAACTTTTTCTAAAGTAAATATTTTTGGAAGCCCACACTCTCGGTGTTAGAAGAGGTTATTACGAAGAAGACCTTAAGTTGTCAAGAAACATTTTTCCAATTTCAGGTCTTCAAGCCAGAATCAGGATTCGTGCTTCATGTATGTTTAATTAAATATGCAATATTTAATTTATTTTTCCTTTATTTCGTTTATTCTACATGTCATGTTTATATTTGTTTTATTCGATATTTTTTGTTTGTCATATTATGAATCTATTGGAGTAAGATCTAGACCTAATTGCCTTTGCCCCCTTGCGAGCTTGCTCTCTCATCCCCCTAACCCATACCCTAAGAGTCGATAGTTTAATTAAGATCAGGGCTTTAGATTTAAAAGTAAGAATTTTAATTTGGTTTTCCGCTGTGCCCGCTTTAACTAATTCGGGAAAATTTTTTGAAGTACGTTCTCAACAATTGGTGTCAAAGCCAACTCTAAATACAGTCATGATTGATACAAAAAGTATTAGGTTCGATAAAATCGGAGTATGTAGAATTCTGAAAATATGAAATTAGGAATTTCATTAAAAGAAAAGGATAACCCTGAAAGATGTTTTAAAAAGGTTCATTGAGGTTTTAAATTATTTAAAATTTTATATGAGTCAAGATTCAATCAAAAAGCATAATTCTAAATCGGATCTAATAAGATTAAATATTCACGGAGTTGAACGGTTTAGATTATTAATCAAATTAGATTAGATTTTGAACCAAGGTATGAAATATTCAATTGTTGAATATTTTATGATAATACAAAACAAAGAATATGTAATAGAATTAGAAGTTCGCTTTTCAATCTAATGAGATTAACATCGAATTTAATTAATTATTTATTTATTTATTGTCAAAATGAAATTAAAAAAGAAGATTAAGGAAGTGCCAAGCCGTGCGCTGGGCACGTTCCATCAATTTTTTATTATTTTATTAATAAAATAATTTAAATGATATATAATTAATTAGGATGAGATGCTAATTAAGATTATATGATAATCTTTGCTAAACGTTTTTTAGAAAAATCTTTAATTACTCCAACTTTGTTAGGCCTTAAGTATTGTCATTCAAATTTTTTAGTAACATGACATTTGTTAAATTCCATTCACATGTTTGACATTATTAAATGAGTTAAGTATTATCTAGGTTGTGAATAAAGTTAGAAGGTCATGCATATATGTAACACGGTGAAATATTGATTTCCTCGAGTGGGAGAACCTTTTCAAATAGATCTAAACTATTTGAAAAAAAAATTCTGATAATGTATCTAATGAGATTAAATTACATAGGTTGGATAATTAAAGGAACCTAATTGGATTGGGGTTTTATTTAATTGTTAAATAAAATTTAGGATATGAATCTAATTATTGATGATGAGATAATCAAGCTTCAAAGAAAGATCCACTGTTTAAAATTTCAAGTGGGACTGAGGTTCAGGAATTGATTCCTTACAGTCTCCATTGCCAGTCTAATAGTATAGTGGATGTGCGCTACTATTTGTGGAGGGCATTTGTTAGTGGAATATAGGGTTAGACATTTTAAATGGTAGATAGAGGCACGGGAAAAACGAGTGCGGCCACGCTGACGTGGAGTATCTTGTTTACTTTTACTAATGTCTAGGTAATGGTATACACTTAACTAGGATAGTATGATATTCTCCTATTGAGCATTGTGATACTCTCTTAGAGACTAAGGAAGAAATGGTGAGTTAAATATGTTAAGGAAACATATTAATTTAGTTCTTACTTGACTAATTACTTGTTACATCGCCTCTCCAATAGTAACGAGTAGAATGGTTAGCTCATCGTTGGACACACATAGAGAATGGATAGGTGGACTCCATCCTTTGTTGGTTCGCTAAAATTATTATAGGTTCACAAGACTTGAAATATCAAGTGGGAGCGAGCTTCTAAGCGAATACTCCTGGCTTCCATTATTGGTCTAACAGTCCAGTGGTTTGCATTACTTCTCGGGGAGGATGTTAATCCGCAGAATACTGGGTTAGACTTTTGTTAGGATGAGCTGAAGTCCAAGCAATCAAGTATGGCCATGCCGACGTGGAGTATATCGAGACCTTGTATGGATGTTCAAGTAATGGTGTACACATGACTAGGGGTGTATTTGAGCCAAGCCAAGCCTGAACCTACCAGGCTCAAGGCTCGGCTCATTAGTTTGAAGCTTGACTTGAGCTCGGTTCGAAGTTCACCGAGCTTTGAAAATTTGGGCTCGAGCTCGACTTGTCAAAAGGTCGGGCTCGGCTCGGCTCAATCTTAGCTCGGTGAGCTTCAAATTTGGCTTTTTCAGCTCATTTAAGCTCAATATAGGCTCATTTAAGCTCGGGCTCGGCTCATTTAGTCTCCAATATGGATTCGTTAGGCAACATTTAAGAAAATATATTATATTAAAAAAGCTCGCTTAAGCTCATTTAGGCTCGCGTGCCTACGAGCTCGAGCTTCAATAGGCTTAGGCTCGGCTCAACTCGATCTCCAAGCAAGCCGAGTTTTTCGTGCTTTATGACTAGCCGGCTCGCGTGGGCTTGTGAGCCGACTCGGCTCATTTACACCCCTACACTTGACTAGGATCTACATTAGCCTCCTCAAGGAGCTCTGTTGCAGGACCTTAGAGAGTAAGGGAAAAGCGGTTTGTTAAATATGTTTAGTAAAGAGTTTACAAGAAAACATATTTATTGAGAAATGTTCTCACCCTCTTGATATCTCAATTCGGCTTCGTTGACGGGGAGTTTTAAGTAGTTCGGTTGGGTCACCACGGCATGCATATAAGTGTCGGATTGTGAACTCCGAACTTTGATTGTTTGCTAAAAGTAAGAAAAGTAATCAGGTATGATATATGAGGTGTTTTACAGTTTTTGATCTCAGATTGGTTGTTATATTTTTGCATTGCAATTAATACTGGTATATCTTACTCGTTTGTTCTATTTTGCTAACTATAATATGATATGTTTTAGTACATGTAGAGCACTAGGAGATGCTCATATTTCACTAGGTTGCTACTAGTATATCTACTAAGTTGAAGAGAACGTTGGGAATGTTAGGAATGTTAAACTAGACTAAAGAGTTAGTCAGTTGCAAGATTTGTACATTAGATATCGAACATTTTTCAGTATTAGATTCTTGAAAATTCAACTGTAGTAGAGATAATCAGATATTTAAAAGAAGTGTTTGATTATAAAACTAGTAGCATGAGAATAACTAATGAGAAAGATGAGAGACACAAGATTGTGTAAGGAAAGTTCAGTTCAAAAGTGCGTTATATGATGATGGCTTATTAAATTAAATTGGAACTCTTGATGCAAATGTTGATAGCCAATCCCAATAGGATATGATCCCGACTTGCCTATCAAGGTCTTTCAATCGGTTTAGGCTAAATACATTGAGTAATAGAGATTGCTCATAATATGAACTATTGAAAATACAATTACAGAGAAAAGGTGTCATGAGAATTCAGGGAAGAGTCCCTTTAGAGTAAGCATCTATCTCAAGAATTAGGAACCTCAAGAGGGTAAAATAAAACATGAGCCAAAATAGTTTTTTCTGTTTTACAAAAGCATTGGACATTAATATCTAAAAGGAATTGTCTAGGTACTTAGATATTATTGTTGCTAAGACCAAAAGCCAACACGCCATGGTATATGGTATCTTGTCACCTCTAGTTGTGGCTGGTAGGTAATTCAGTAGTGTTTTGGTGAATGGGCTTTCAGTAATGGTACCAGGAGATAGCAGATTAAGTGAATCAATGAATTTTTTTATTTTTTTTGAGTAACTATATTAATGCATTTAGAAATTTGATTTCTACCCGTTATTTATTTCAAAATAGTTTTCAGTTATTTTTCAGAAAAATAGACTGATAATTAAGTAAATAAAATGTTTAATTAAAATGGTAAATTGGTAGATAGTTCACTTATTTTAATCAAAACTACGTTAATTAGTCTACTACAAGCTAAGCTGTGTCACCATATAAAAAAAGAATGTCCTGAAGTCCATAAACGTTTTAAGTGGCATTTGATCTTAGTTCACGTTAATCTAGTATGATTCAAAAATGATTTGATATGACTTATGTGAGCACTAAGTGCTAAAATGATAACTAGTATGTGAATCATATTCAAATTAATGGTGATTGAAAGAGCCTTTAAGAGTAAAGGCATTAGAGCCACTACGCTACTAGGACTTGTTCATAAAATGTTTACGACTGCCAAAAGTTCAAGCGAGCTGAAGCAAATAGTATTTCATAAAATGTTTATGAATAACTACTCAATTAATAGGTATATGGATTTACCTAGGAAGACTAAAGTCTTGACATCTTTGAAAAGTTCAAAGAATTAAAGACTAAAGTTGGATTGGTTAGTTCATTAAATTGAATCACTTTTATTAGAATGAAGTAGTGGTTTCAGGAGAATTATTATTTTTCCTTATTACAAAGAGTTGGAGAAAGAATTAATAATGTGTTATTGAATATGGTAAGATTCAGATGATGAGTCGCATCTACACATTAAAAGGTTTGTTATGTAAGAGGTTTTCGAAAGTGTTCTAAAGGAACAGTAGGTAGCTTGTGCTGGATAGATTGACAGTATAAGATACTGTGTCTCCACAGCATGATACAACTTATGGTATAGATGATGTATTAGATATATCATGATCTAGGTTTTTGTCACACTAAGTATATGAGAGTTGTGGTATAATGAGAGCATTGTCAGGGTTACCGGATGAATTCATGTCTTCATGTCTTAATGGTTAAGCATGATGGTGAATATGATCCTTTAGACTATAATGGAACTCTTAATTATAAAGTTGCAGCCCGATTGGTCAGGGTAACAAAAGTTAAGTTAAACTAATTGTATTTTAACTAAGTCTAGGAACTTATAGAAGCGTTGAAAGACATTAAGTCCATTAGATTGGACCTGAATGGATCTACAAGTATAAAGAGTTGAGTGGAGAATAAGGTAGAGAACTTTAAGGTTAGATTGATGGCAGTGGGTTATACCCTAAAAGAAGGAATTGTCTTTGACGAAACCTTCTAGCCAGATGCTATGCTTAAGCCCATAAGGATGCTCTTATCCATTGCATCCCATTTTTATGAGACACGGAAAATGGAAGTTGAGAGGACATTCTTTGAATGGTCATCTTGAAAAAGGTCATGTATGTGGTACAATAAGACACGTTTGTTGCCAAGAGTCAAAAGCATGTAGTATGCAAATTGAGGAAGTCTATTTATAGACTTAAATAAGCATCTTGTTCATTGAATAATAGATTTGATGAAGGTTAATCAAGCCCTAGGGATTTGAGTCGGTGGTTGGTGAATCTTCAGTGTACAAGCGACATAACAAGAAAGTACAGACTTCCTAAGTGTTGTATATAGATGAAACTCTACTCATTAAGAATGATGCAAAATTGTTATGAGTTGTTAAGATTTAATTGTCTAGCTAGTTTAAAATGAAAGAACAAAGATGAATACACTATGTTCTTAGGGTCAAGCTTTAGCAAGATTCGAAGAAAGGATATTGAGTTTATCATGGGTCACTTGTTTTAAAATGGAGTTTAGACCTTAAACGTTAGAATTCCTATTTACCTTTATAGTGGGAGTCATTATACGGTGAAGTGTGAAGTGGTCTTGTATTTCTTATTTCACTATGGAAGTCGGATGCTTGATAGTTATGAAGTTGTTGAGTGGACTATTGACTCCGTAGGTTCCTAGTAGACAAAAGCATGTGAGCAAAAGAGTGAGACAATGACAGATCGATATTGATAAAGTTTATAGTCAATGAGTTGATAGATCCCTAAGGAATAGTTATGCAATGCAAGGCCAATTGGTTCAGGACAAGTGGGATATTGTTGGAATTGGTGTCCTTGAAAATCCAATTAGTTAGTTTCAAACATTAAATAAATGAAATTGTTTTGTTATTTATTGTCTGATTATCTTTTATGAGTCAAACATGCGTGCGATGGTTTTCTAACCCGTTCCATGAGATGGATGTAGTCCAAGATGACATGTCAGGTTCGGTTTAAGTGGTCAATGAGATTGATCCACAAATAGACGTAGATCAAACTAGTGATATGTTGTCAAAGTATGTTCGTAGTTGGTGATAAATTTGGACAACATGTCTAATAAGACTATAATACGATACTTTTAATGACTTGCCTTGGTCATGTGGATAGGGATCCAAGAGTATTATGTTGGTGTTGTTAATAATATTAGAACACTGAGCAGGACCACCTGAATTAGTTGTTTCTTTAACTACGATAAAAAGCAATTAATTATATAAGACGATCTTTATAATCTAGGAAACAGTCTGAACTCGTGCATGGATTATCCGTTGCTTTGATGTGCTAAAGGATTAGTCAAAGTTCGTTGGCTTCAATCTTACGTGTGTTAGGTAACAGCATTAAGTGTAGCTGGAACAATTTTATTACGAGGAATCTATAGTCTCTAACGAGATAAAGATGTCCCTTTAGTTGATTCGCAAATATACGAATATATTCTAAAATCTTTGGCCACAGTATTCCATATGTTTAATGTTTGAAATTAATACGAAAATTGTTTCTGTAATATTGAATTATTCGAGAAGAGTAAGCTGGGAACTATGGCGAGAGATGTGAGAAAAATAATAATAGTAGTTAAAGTTTCTTTTGCTCACGGATATCTACTAGAGAGATTAATTTTGGCAATAATAGTTATTTGTGAAATTCTTAAGTGAATATATTTAATTCTAAAGTGCCATAAGACTTATTTAGTGGAATTAAGTTTTACTAAATAGTAATCAATTGTTATCATGAGATGATAATCAAATTTGACCTATTTGAGCTAGAGTTAGTTTGTCCTTGAGGACCCTCCCCAAGCCTTAACTTAAGCATTGTTTTAAAATATTTTAAATGAATCCATGAGAATTATATATTTATGAGATAAATAAATTTATTTTGCTAAACAGAATTCATTAGATGAATAAATTTCTTTTACCAAATAATATTAATGAGATTAAATTGTTAAAATATTTAATTTAAAAATAATTGAATCAAATCTCATTAGATCAATTTTATCCGATTTCGTAAAAATAATAGAATCTAATCTCATTATATCAACTTTATCCAATTTTGTAAAAATTAATTGAATCTAATGTCATTAGATCAATTTATCCGATTTCAAAAAATCATGATTGAATATGCACAATGTCATCATGCATATAATATGAATGTAATTTCATAAATTGACAAATCCGAATTAATAAATAATTCATTAACAATTTAAATCGTTACTTTAACTATCATCTAAATTATCTTTTAATTCTTTATTGATTTGAAAATTTTAAATAATTACGTAGGTTATTATCAATGTTAAATTAAACTAACTTTCTTTCTTAGTAAAATCTCTATTTTATTAAATCGCAAATCTATTTATTTTGATCTTATTATACATATTTATGTATATTATGAATGTAATCAGAAGCTAGCTCTGGTACCAATTGTTGGGAATAACTAACTTAGTTATTAATTAATCTAACTCTGATGCCAATTGTTGGGTTCACAGTTCTCCAACCATGGTCACAACAAAGTGCACCTATCAGAGCACTCAGCGTAGAAGACTCTTTCGCCACCTATGCCTCCGGTCGGAGAATCACGCTTCGTAACACCTCACATGCGAGAGTTCCCAGGAATAGGGTTATTTATGTAGATCCCTTTGCCCTGATACTAGTTGTTGGGTTGGATTTCAAAAATCCTTCCTAATTTAATTAATTTAATGCAGTGGAAATATTCAAAATTCTTAATTTTAAACCTAGGGTTGATTTAAAATTCTTAATTTTAAATATACGGATTTAAATTCTTAATTTAAACTTATAGGCCTCTACTCTGATACATTCATAACAATAGCATGAATTTATATAAGGCATAATAAGGGAAGCTGTAACTAAATAGAAAAGCAAAAACTAAAAGAAAAGGAAGGAAGAACATACCCGAAATTGGTACAATATAAGAAAATCATAAAAAAATAATTCCTAGAAAAACAAGAAATCGAGACCCAGCAGTCTTCTAAGCAATGACCTCGAACCGCCCGGAGATTGGGCTCCGAAAAATATTAGAGTTTGAAGAAAAAATTTTCAAAAGAAATTTCTCTCTCCAATTAGAGCCCCTAAAATTCAATACTTTCTAGAACCTTTTATTTTGAACGAATGCCAAATCTTTGGAATAGGCACCTCTATTTATAGAAGTGTACCGGAGCAAAAATATGCCATAATTTCCATGTGGGATTCATTGTTATCAAACTAAACGCAGCGTTAAGTACAAAATAAAAACGAAAACGGCGCGTATTGTACAGGGCAAAATCGCTCCCTTTACTTGACTTCATCTTCCACGCGTCAGAGTATGATTGGGCCAGCCAAAAGTACATGGATACCCATCCAGGGCATCCCAGCGCTGACCAATACATCCTGCCACATGTCCAATCACCATTGGACCAGCTACATTCACACGGGATCCAGACCTGATTTGAACGCGGTTTTGATTTTTTTTCTTTGTTTCTCACATATAAAAATTCATCTTATAAATTTTAATTTAAAAAAATTATTTTATTTTATAATTTTTAATATTATCAATCTCTTGAATAATGTTAGGCAAAATTAAATTTATCCATCTTATGGACAAATAATTCAACTCATAAATTCTTTAATATTTTTTTAATGGCAATAAATACAGAGGTTTGCGCAGGGACCTCAGAGATAATTTAAATCTATCTTCAAATGGGTTAAATTAACCATTTCATGATATAATTTAATTATAATTTAATGAGACTTAATTCCACTAAATAAATCTCACTGCACTCTAGACTTAAACCATTTATTCGATATCTCATTAATAGGCTGTATTGATCACAACAATCCCTCCACTAGATGTCTATGATGAAGAATAAGTATAATTACTACCATAGTCCTTGTCACAGCTTCTCTATTGGTTACCAACTCGTCCTTCACTGAATAATTCATTTATACTTGAACATATTCATAGCATAATTTTCAAATGTCAAGCATTGGGAATACTTTGGCCAAAGATTCTGAACTATTCAAATATTTACGAATCAACTAAGGAGACATCTGTACCTCACAAGAGGTTGTAGATTTTATATTAAATACCTGATCATTGTCACACTTCACGCCACTACCCAGTGTATGTGGGAATTCAGCCATTCGTTTAGACCTCACTTGTAGTACACTAAAGTAAGTAATGCTCCATGCACAAGTACAGAGTACTCTTAGGATTTAGAGGTGTCACTCAAATAGTATAATATGAATCACTTATCTTCAATAGTAGTCCAGAAACAAGCAATGCACATGGTCCAACTCATTGTGCCAATCTTATTAAACACACCAACATAACACTTTTGGATCACCATCCACATGACCAAGACAAGTCATCTAAAGTGTCATGTTATAGTCTTAGCATACAAGTGGTCCAAACTTGCCTTTGACTACAAGTTTTTCAAATAACAATCCATACCGTTTGTTCCAAGTCTATCTATGGATTAATCTCATAAACCACATAAAACAAACATATAAATTGTAGCCTTAGGACTACACCCATCTCATGGATGTCACCGAAAAGAAAATCACATGCAGTATAAATGCTCGGTTACACAAATTTAACAAGAAAACGACTGGAACTTCAATTTTATTCTTTAATAAAATAATATTAACAGAATAAATCTGGATTTTACGGCACTATTCTTAACACTTCATCCTTTTTGATTAGATCGTGTATGTAAGTTCCATACACGATATTTTTCTTTAGGCTTTCTTGTTTTAAGATAACCTTGTATCTAGTGGCACATTCTACTAGCTGTAGAAGCATTGTGAAGTTAGTGCCTAATGTCTTCCTAAATTCAATGTCCAAGCCATTTAAAGCTAGCTTGGTGTATTCAACTTCAGGAAGAGCTGCTGTGCACTTTAACCTAGCTCTCCTGAACCGATTAATGTATTATTCCACATAGTCGCCTGACTTTTGTATCATTTGAGCCAAATTAGACATGGAAGTTCTTAATTCCGTTCTCAGAAACTGGGCCTGAAATTTCCTTGCTAACACCAATAATAGATGGAATTAGGTGGCAGGCTAATGTATAACTGAAAAGCGGCCGCAGTTAAGGTGCTGGGTAAAACCTAAGCTTGAGATACTGATTGTCAGTCGCTTCCCTACACTGGCAATTAAACCTTGCTAAGTGCTCGAGGGCAGACATAGTCCCTTCCCTTGGGAAGAGGGCAAACTTGAGGATTTTGTATCCTTGAGGAAAAGAATTGTCCCTGTCTATATACTAAGGGTAAGGTTTACTGTATAGGGATCTATTGATTGTTCTATGGCTTGGCCAATACATTTGCTCGATGAGGGTAGCCAATTGGTCTTAGAGGGTTAGG